>PVJI01017533.1:0-35447 GCA_004026765.1 Micronycteris hirsuta
TTTTTTTTTTAAAGATTTTATTTATTTATTTTCAGAGAGAGGAGAAGGGAGGGAGAAAGAACAATGTATGGTTGCCTCTCACATGGCCCTCACTGGGGACCTGGCCCGCAACCCAGGCATATGCCCCAACTGGGAATCGAACTGGGACCCTCTGGTTCCCAGCCCGCGCTCAATCCACTGAGCTACACCAGCCGGGGCTTTTTATTTATTTTTTTATTGTTCAAGTACAGTTTTCTGCCTTTTCCCCCCACCCCTCCCTACTGCCCCAGCCCTCCCCATCTCCCTCCCCTGTTTCCACCCGCCCTTGTCATTGTCCATGTGTCCTTTATAGTTGTTCCTGTAAACCCTTCACCCATTTCCCCCGTGACCCCCCCGCCCCGGTCACTGCCGCCCTGCTCCCCACCTCACGGACGGCGCTTGCCCTCGTTCCTGCAGCACACCCGTTGAAAATCTCTGGCTTAGTCAGCGCTCATCATTTCAGGATGTGCAAATGATCTTGTCAACGACACACCTTCTTTTATACTAATTCTCACCCTTTTTTCTTATTCTTTCTAGGAAATTACTTTATGAGAGATGCCAGCTCTGCCCATAGGAATTGCCAGCACGATCCCAAAAACGCCGTCATGTTTGTGGCCCGAGTGCTGGTCGGAGATTGCATCGAAGGGAACAGGAACTACAGGAGCCCCCCTTCCCTGTATGACAGCTGTGTGGATTCCAGGGTGAACCCTTCCGTCTTTGTCATCTTTCAGAAAGATCAGACTTACCCGGAATACATGATTGAATATACCGAAGCAGATAAAGATAAAGCCTGCGTGATTAGTTAGAAATGACGAATGCACCGTCTTAAAAGGATGCCGTAACCATTCCGTTCACTTACAGAAGCAGACGGCCACTGGAAAATAGTTAAACTTTTTTTTTTTTTTACATTTCCTTGCCTAGTTATCAAATGCCTTGGATCGGTGGTTCCCAAACTTTGCTGCATTTTAAATCATCTGGAAATGTTAAAAACGCCCCATGTCCAGAATGCATCCCATTCCAACTACATCACTGTTCCCGCGGGTGACAGCCAGGCGGCAGTGTGGGGTCACAGAGGTTGGGAGCCACCGCCTTGGAGGTAACTGGGAAAGACAGATCTCTGCAACTTCTGCGACTGAAGCAACCTCTCTCTCCCAGCCACTCTTATAGTTTACTGGATGGCCTGGTTTTGTTTGGGTGAAATTGAAAAAGAATTAACTTGGGAACTTGGAGAGAAATCTAAAACTGCCTGTTGAAGTAAGGACATAAGACAGTACATCCGTGGGTGGAAGATTGAACAGTTGGGGACGGGGAATGCTTAGGAATATGCAGGGGAGGATGTAGAGGCAATTTAAATGCCATTACAGACACAGCTGCAGCGCTGCACCTTTGTAGTGAAACCGATTTGAGGCATACATTTCGTTATCTCTGCGTTTATTTAGGGGGGCTCCATGCAGGTCAACTCTGGAATTCAATGAAAAGAGTTGCCAAGTGTGGCTCGGAGAGAGGCACAAACTTGAATTGGTGGCCCATTTGGGGACATTGATATTGTAACCAGTATGATTCCAGAGAAGGCTTCTTTCAGGTCAGCTTTCATGAAGTGTGTGTGTCTTTTTGGAGTACCGGGTTGTGGTAACCACAGAGTCACACAATCACGACCGATAAACCCGAGCACCCCCTTAGTCGTTCGCCATGGTGGGTGGGACTCCCCTGGGAATGAGGAGCAGGGCCCTCCTGTGGAAGGCTGGGCCCCCTAAGGAGGCGAGATTTGTTCCCGGTGAGCACAGAACGAGAACAAAGAGAACAGTGGCTCCCACGGGCCTCGTCCCTGCAAGGGGCTACTTTTTCTAAGTGGAATGGATTGTATGGAAGTGCAGCGCAGTCAGTGTTTAGAGCGGCTGTGGTGTGCGCACCAAGTTCCTTATTATGAATCAGGTTTTTCCTTTCCGTCTTCCTTTTCAAACATTCCACCCCCACCTCCAAAATTGCCTGTTTTTAGTTCCTTCCAGCAGACATGTTTCGAAAATTAATTAGCATTCAAGATTTTATATTAGTCAGATTTTTGATCGGTACAAAGCATGCCACTACTCTTTGGCTGAAAGGGCTGCACCAGTAACATGTGTGGCGGTTTTTTAGCGTCGGATTATTTTCTGGGAGGCTGGCCACAAGTACTTACTCTCAGTCACTTATTTTTTTTTCATGGTAGCTTCTGTTTTGGAGTTTTCATTTCCCGATTTTTACCCTCGTGTTGCAGAGATGCAATCTATCCAACTCCACCTGACTGCCCTCTAGGGGGGTATTTCACAGGCATCTCTACGTCAGCATGTCCAAAACGGACTTCCCGTCCCACCTCCCTCAAACGAACCAGTACCTCCCTGTATTCTGTACGTAAGTCCATGGTGTCACCAGCCACACCTCTGCTCATGCAGAAGTCCATCCAGAAGTCATCCTGACCCCTCCCTCTGCCTTCCCCCAGACTCCTAAACTGTTCCCAAAGTTGTTTTCCCTCTTAAATATCTCTTTGCCCCCTTCTAAGTTGTTCTTTACTTAGAATGGTCGTATTTTTAAAAGTTTTACTTAATAACCTTTCAAAACACAAATCTGATCCTGCCTTTAGACTGAAGTTCCAAATCATTATCATGGTCCCACGTGATTGATTGCTCCCCCTCTCCCCCACCCTGGTCCCCATCATTTATCTTCTCCCACACAAGCTGCTCAGGCTTTCTGTCAGGCCTTTGCTACCCTTTCCATGCAGCTCAGTGGTTCTCAGCTAGCACTCCTGCCTTTTTTTTTTAATGATAAATACTTTGTAACATCCGCTTTGTCATCCTCAAAATGCAATTCAGTGGCAACATACTCTACCTACACACAGTCTTAGAAATAAGTTTAAAATTAAGTAATATGAACATAAAAGGGAAATAAACAGTCCACAACTCGGGCACGACTATACTAGAAGAGCTAATTAAGTAGTGAGATGTTTACACTTACTTACAATGAATAATTTGGACTTAAAAGAAGGTAGGAGATCAGAAGCTAATTTGTACAAAGAAGTGTGGGAAAAGACAACAGCAGGGATACAAGTGGACATTAGAATACAAAGCAGTGATACAATAACTTACTTGCTTATGGTAATACGTATTTCTAGGAGAACACCTTCATTGAAATAAAGATACTATGCAAGACAATCTACAGATTGTCAAAATGGAGAAGATGAGGACATATATTTTTTGCAGACGTGCCGTAGGTCATACACGAATGTCTAGTGAGACATTCAGAATTCGTATAGGGTGTAGAAGAATTCCTTACCGTGAGGAACTGTCCAATGTATTGCAAAATGTTAAGCATGCTTGGCCCTCACTTACTAAGTGGCAGTAAAGCCCTTCCCGCCCCCGGTTACCGTGACAACCACACACCTTATCAGATCTAGTCACCTGTTTCAGAGCAGACATTTTGTAATATCCCTTTCGCTGTCCTGAGATGACTCATAGATAATGCAGTCTATTTACACACACGCATTTCTTTAAAAATCAATGGATTGCTTAACTCTTCCAAGGGAGAAACAGGAGGAAAGCAATTTGTGATAAAAAATAAACCGAATTTCAATGTGGAAATGCTCAGGCATGACTATGCTATGCAACATCACGAGGTAGATATTTCTCCTTAGAGTGAATAGGGTTGGATTTAAGAGTCGACCAGGGGCTGCTACTTCTACAGAAGTATAGGCGAGAGAAGGAAGTACAGGTGACGCTAGAAGGAAGACCAGTGTTGGGGTTAAGTTGTAACAGACCATACACCTTATCTGGAAGGGAAGGGAAGGAAAGGAAAAAAGCGAAATTACCTTACTTTAAACAATGATAATAGGACAAGACAAATTACAGGTTGTCGAAGAGGAAAACATTTATTTTATTCTCTCAGACAAGCTGTAGGTCCTCCATATATGTCCAGCAGGACAGTAGAAAGTCGTATAAGTACAGAATAGTTCTTCGTTGTGTGGGGCTAGCCCATGCTCTGCAGGACATCTGGTATCCCTGGCTGCATCCACTGAGTGGCAGTAATAGTGCCCAGTTCTTCTGACCCCAACAACCCATCCATTTCCAAACTATCACTGCTGAGAACCACTGACTCCATTCATTTCTAGCATCTTCAGAACAGCTTGTTTACCTCCATCAGGAGTCCTGCAGATGAGATTGGATGTTTGCCTCCCAAGTGCCCAGTTTTTAAAATACGGTGTGCCTTGCTTTGTTCATTTTCAGCATCTACCACCCGCTTTCTGCATTAGAATGTAAGCTCCCTGAGGGCCGAGTCAAGCTGTCTCATCGCTATGCCATACCTCCTTACTCACTGAGTGCTTCATATGCTGATAACATGAATTTTGTTGAATAAAACAAGCTCCCACAATTTATATTTCAGTAGTGGCATATTTCCCATTCTTCAAGCTCATTTTTAGACTAATAAAAAGTACATAGTAATTTTGCTCTGCTGCCTGTCTTTGCTTGATTTCTAGGTATCTCCCAAAGACCATCAACTGCAGACCCCAGTTTATTCACTGAGGGGTAGAGAATGGGTTTTGTCCCTTCCAGCTTTATCATCCCAGGACTCAATGACCATGACGCCGCCAGGGAAAGGCAGGGTGGTGGTGATGGAGAAGCCCCCAGACAATTGGCACGTTTTGTTTCGGGGCTTAGAGATGGAGGGGCTGGAAGCTGCTATGAGACCCCTTTCTTGTGGTCAGGAGTGGGGCCAGGGCCAGGCTGAGGCAGAAAAGGTCAACGTGCAAATGTAAATGGTCATCAGAATTGTCCTAACAGCCAGTCCTTTAAAAGCCCTTCTCATTGTTTCATCGCAGAATGGGTGGAGAGAGAGAAGAGGAAAATCCCTGTGGGGCGGGGTAGCTTTGATTAAAGTGGAGGCAGAATCGCCCCTTGACTTGGGCCTCAGTGTAAGTAAAATAATGGATAGCCAGCCTGTCGCTGCCAGAGCGCCCGCATTCAAATACACGAAAATGCCGTCAAATCGAGCGTGAGCAGATGTGCGCGTCTTTCCAATCAGTTATTTGTCCTCTTTCTTTATTCACTTTGTCATAGCAGGCTCTCAGGTGTTCTGACATGTTTAATGTCGCTATTCCCCAAGGTTTTATCCTCCCTCCTCGGCTTTTCGCTATTCGTTTTTGCTCAGTGATCTGAACAACTCTCACAGCGTGCATTTAAAACTCACTAAAATTGGTGAATTTCTGTAACCAATAAATTTTTGCAATTTTTGTAGCAACTTTAATATTGAAGATGGAAGAAAATAAACGTTTTTGGTGTATTATGCTTTATTATTTCAAGAAAGGTAAAAAACACAACCAAAACACACAAAAAAGATTTGTGCAGTGTATGGAGAAGATGCTGTGACTGATCAAACATGTCAAAAGTGGTTTGTGAAGGTTCTTGGTACTGCTGACATTTTGGCCAAATAATTCTTTGCTGAGGGCCTGTCTTATGCATTGGAAGATGTTTAGCAGCACCCCTGGCCTCTACCCACTAGAAGCCACTAGTGGGAGAGAGCCAACATACTCAAAATATCCAAATCAAGAACGTAATTGGTGAAAATGAAAAATGTGTCTTTTATTTTACAGAAAAAAGTAATGAAATTTTGGTCAACCCAATACAACTCACTGCCTACTGAGCATTTCCTCTTGGATTCTCCACTGCAATCTCAACACAATAAAAACTGAGATTATAACCCCCAAATCCTGTTTTCTCCTCCGTTATTTTATTCTTTGTCTTGTCTTGCTTTTCTAGAAATACATTCTCACTGCTGCCAGGGATCTTTCTAAAACACCTCTCCTGCAGTATGGCCAGCCACTGATTTAAGTTTAGGGATAGATACAGCAATGAACAAGACCAAGGAGATTCCTGCTTCCACACACTTGAATTCCAGAAATGCATAAATAAACAAGAAGAAAAATAATCAGTGGTAAGTTCCATTGGAGACTGGGGAGCTCTTTTAGCTTGGGAGGTCAGGAAAGGCCTTGCTGAAGAGAAGACTTGAACTTCTACGCTCAGAGTTGAAAGGCAGAAAGGAGATCTCTAGTTGAGGGGGAAAGCGTTCTAGGCAGGGGATCTTGTCACTTCACAGCTGAAAGTCCTGAAGTGGCTTCCCAAGTCTTCGGTATGGAAGTCCAAATCTCTTAGCAGGGCAGAGGTCTTCTGGCATCTGGCCAGTCACCTTCCTCTAGATGTCACAGGACATGAGTTCACTGGGTCCTCAGAACCACCAACTAGGCTGGTGGAATTCCTGGGTTATGTCTTATTCACCTTTGCACTAGGTCACTGCATTAGCTCAATAAATGTTCATTAAATGAGCATGATATGGGGCCCAAAGGATAGCCGTTTAATCAATGCACAGGTCTAGACCTGTGCTGTCCACAGAAATAGCACATGAGCCACATGGGTTATTAATGAGATACTTTGCATTTTCTTCATTCTAAATCTTCGAATTCCAGGCTATGCATTTCACACAGCACATCTCAATTGAGACTGGTCACATTTCAAGTGCTCAGCAGCCATGTGTGGCTGGCTAGTGTCTACCTCCTTACAGAGCTTTCTCATACTAATTCCCTGAGGTCACTCGGCCCCTTATACCACATGACAAAAAAAAAAAAATCAGAGATGTTCTAAATTAGGACTGCAGCACGGGGAGAGTGAGACGGAACAGTCCGTTAGTAGCTGAGGATCAGCTCCGACAAGAGACGGCTCACGTTCCCGTGTATCTGCTGGAATTTAGGATTAACTGCCAGGTGGCAGTTGGATTATCCCAGAGACAGCAACCAGGCGCCACCAACCCTAGGAGCCTTGGCTTTGCATTTGCACATGAACTTTCCTATCTGCTGCCCACAGCTAATCCACAGGAGGGGGCCCTCCTCTCTCTTCTTCTTTCTTTCTTTTATTATTATTTTTTTTACAAAAGTTCATCCTTAAACGTACAACAGGCTCCAGAACAATACTTCATTCTAGCTATAGGTGGTGGGAATGTTAGACGGGGATCCAGATGCTGAAACAGGGATGGAATTTAGGGTCGCCACTGCCCCAGGCACCGTAACAGCTCACTTTTTGCCAGATTTCTTAAATCCACCTGTGGCCAGGGGGCCCTGTCCACCCCAGGCCTTCGATTTTAGCTCCTCGAGTTTCTTCTCTTTTTGCTTCTGCTTGAAAGCCTTATCTCGTCCATCTCCTTGGCCTGCTTCTTGGGCTGTTTCGGGGGCTTTTCTTGCCACCTTCCGCAGCGGACTTGGCGAGGCGCCTGTGGTCCCTTCCCCAGCAGCTAACACTTATTCCTCGCAGTCAGACCTGCTTCGCCACCCCACTGTCTGTAGCTGATGTACATCCTTGCAGACCGTTTACAACCCTCTCCCGCCCCCCAACCACTTGCTGTATAAAAATGCCTGAAAAACCCCAGGATACTGGACATGCCGTCTTTCTAACCTAACAGGCTTCTGGAGGTTTAGACTCCATGCCCCAAACTGGTCTTATTACTTTGCTACCAAGGGCCTAATAAACCCTTTCTTTTAAAAAGACTTCAGCCGCGATAGTGAAAATTCTTTGTTTAGTTCACACTGCCTATGTCATCTTTGCATTCCTTTCCAGTGTCTCGAATTCTCTCACTTGTTTGCGTGTTGCGAGTCCCCACCACCATACAAGTCCCTCCGGCACGGATTCACCTCGACCCGGGCCTGGCACAGAGCAGGCGCTCCGTAGAAACTGTCCCTGCCCGGACCGCGTCCAGGGGGCCCCGCGGGGCCCACAGCCGCCGCCCCCCCGCCAGCGCGTCCCCAGACCGTCTCGGGATTTGGTTGGAAATCGGGGACGTGACTGGGAGGAGCCTGCCCGCCGCGGGTTTCCGCGCAGGCGGCCGCGCCGAGAGCATGGCGGAGCCCACCGTCTGCTCCTTCCTCACCAAGGTGCTGTGCGCCAACGGCGGCCGCATGTTCCTGCAGGACCTGCGCCCCCACGTGGAGCTCTCGGAGGCCCGGCTCCGGGACGTGCTGCGCCGGGCCGGGCCCGACCGCTTCCTGCTGCAGGAGGTGGAGGTGAAGGACGGCCTCTGGGACGCCGAGGCCGAAGTGGCGGCGGGCGCCGTGGGCGCGGGCGGCGGCGGCGGCCCCCTGGCCTGCAGGGTGGTGGCGGTGTCCTCGGCGCGCTTGTGCGCCCGCTACCAGCGCGGCGAGTGCCCGGGCTGCGACCAGCTGCACTTCTGCCGCCGTCACATGCTGGGCAAGTGCCCGAACCGCGACTGCTGGTGAGGCACCGCGGGGAGGGGCGGGGTGCGGGCCCGGCGGCCCCGGGCCCCGGCGGCGGCGCGGTCCCCGCGCGCAGGCCGCTGGAAGCCGGACGCACAAGAGCCGAGAAAGGGGGTGGTGCGCGCCGGGGGCCTGCGACCTCCTCGGAAAGGGCGGAAGGGAAGTCTCTGGAAGGGGCCCCGCAGGGCCCTCCGGGGGGAGGCCCGCCCCGCGCTCCCAGCCCCTGCCCGCGGACCCTGCAAACACGGCCGGGAAAAGTCCGGATTGGGACTCTGGAGTTTATTGACTCCGGTGGTCTTTTGCGGGGTATTTGCGGATCCCATCAGAGCCTTGGGACCTTTTATGCAGAGATTGCCTCTTCCCACGTGAACACGAAGTTTTACCGAAGCCAGTCTGAGCTCTCCAGGTTTAGAAACCCCGATCCGGTCTGACCCTCGGGAACCGGAGGGGGTGGATGATTTGGGAGAGGTCGTCGAGGGCTGCCTCGGTTTACTCAAGCTCCCCAAAGCAGGGATAGGGGCACGTTGGCGGCCTGTGGGGGCGGGCAGCTGTTTGGGGTGGGGAAGGCGAGTGCAGTCATCTATAAAACGGGTGGGCACCCCCTGTGACTGGGGGGGGGGGCGGGGGGCGCTTGGCTTTAAAGCGTCCTCATTTAAGGGGAAAAAACAAAACAAAACTCAAAGCCCGTGCCCTGCCCAGTCGGTTGGGGCGTCAGTTGATTGGAGCATCATCCCGTAAACCTAAAGGTCGCGGGTTCCGTTTGGTCAGGAGACAGACCTGGGTTGCGGGTTGGTCCCCAGTCAGGGCGCCTGCGACGGACAACCTGGGCCTCTGATCCAGAGCTTTGTGTTCTAGGTCTACCTGTACCCTTTCCCATGATATCCACACACCTGTCAACATCCAAGTCCTGAAAAACCACGGGCTTTTTGGCCTCAATGAGGCCCAGCTTCGGATTCTGCTTTTACAGAACGACCCCTGCCTGTTACCGGAGGTGAGTCACCAAGGAGTCACCCACCCGGGGTGGTGGTAGGGGGGAAGTCCGGGGAGAGCCTGAGGGTGAGGTGTATAGGTGGTGAGGTGGGGTTACGGTACAGGGATGACTTTTCTGGAGTCTCTGTGATTTTACTGGACTTCGATACTGCAGGGAATGATGGATCCCTGTGCTATAGAAATAATAATAATGGCCACCGTTTTTTGAGTGCATACGAAACGCTAAGCGGCTTCTATACTTTAGCTCATTAATAACCTGCCCCCATTTTACAGGTGTGGAAAGTGAGTTTCGGCTAGATCATATAACTCACCTAAGGTCACACAGTAAAGGGCAGATTTGAATTTAGGTCTGTCCATGAAGCCTGTGTTTTGTGAATTGGTTGTTTATGCTTTTGCCTATTTTTTTTTAATGGAGGCATGTGTCTTTTCCTGTTAATTAATAAGATATCTTTAACGATAAAAAACTATTTTCTGGTCATATTTGTTATAAGTATTTCCTGCCATTTACTTATTTGGGGGCCTTTACATATCAATTTTAGTTGCTTTCAAACAACGTGATTTCTTTTCAAATGCTTAAAAAGTACCCACCATCACTGCTATAATGGCAAAGTTAGTATATTTGTGTCTGTTTAGCTAGACACAAATAATTTTTTAAAAATAAAATAGCCCTGGCCGGTGTGGCTCACTTGGTTGGAGCATCGTCCCTTTACCAAAGGGTTGCGTGTTCAATCCCTGGTCTGGGAGCATATGGGAGGCAACCAATTGCTGCTTCTCTCTTGTCCTCTCTCTCTAAAGAGCAATGAAAAGGTGTCCTCAGGATGGGATAAATAAATGAATAAATAAAAATAAAATAGATGGAATCATAAAGGAAAATTTTACAAGGGACCACCAATTCAAAGTAGAGTTTTCTAAACATCGATGATTTTTTTTCCTCTCTCTGCTTTCCTCTCTCTAAAAAATCAATAAACATATTCTTTGGTGAGGATTAAAAAAAAAAAGATTTGGTCTCGCCTTGAGGCAAGGGGGCCAGCTTTTAATACCTGCATAGAATTCCCTCATTGGTTAGGGGTTTGGGGAAAGGTGGGCAGGTCAGCTGCGTGTCAGAGTCGGAGAGGGGCAGCAACAGGTGGGGGAGGCTGAGAGGGAGCACCATAACCCTGCCCATCCGCCTTTCACCAGTGATTTTAGCAGCCATTGGCTTAAAAGCCTTTCACTCAGTGATGTTAACAGCCATTGGCTAAAAAGCCGCAGTGAGAACCACTGTTTTCAGGGTTGCCTCATTTCTCCCCCAGGTCTGTTTGTGCTACAACAAAGGTGAAGCCCTGTATGGTTACTGCAGCCTCAAGGACAAGTGCAACAAGTTTCACGTGTGCAAGTCCTTTGTCAGGGGAGAGTGCAAGCTGCAGAAGTGCAAACGGTCCCATCAGCTCATTCACGCGGCGTCCCTGAAGCTGCTGCAGGACCAAGGACTGAATATCTCCAGTGTCGTTAATTTCCAGATCATCTCTACCTACAGGCACGAGAAGCTGCACAAGATGCTTGAAAATAAAGGTGAGAAATAAAGGTCAGAGGTAGACAGAGCTCCATCCCTGATGTCGTTTTGACCTGAAAGCACTTCATGGGTTAATGAAGTGCTCTGTCTTAGGGGGAGCCTAGGACAGTCAGCATTTATGAGACAGAACTGTGATTGTAACCAAAGGAGGGAAGGGTTGAAGTTTATTTTCAGGGCTACCAGCTAATAACACCTGCCCAAGTGTGTGAACAGTATAGCTCCTTGGTAAGCTGCCGGTCAGGAAGTCGGTAGATCAGTCTTAACCACTTCACGAGGGAAAAAGAGGAGGTAGGTGGTCCAGTGACTAGAGAGGTAAGGATGATGGAGAACAGCTTTCTTTTATTAAATTGAATTAAAGTTTCTTTCTTTTTTTTTTTTAAAGAGGGAGAGAAACATCAGTGTGTGGCTGCCTCTCGAGCGTGCCCACTGGCAACCTGGCCTATAACCCAGGCATGTGCCCTGACTGGGAATTGGACCAGCGACCCTTTGGTTTTCAGGCCAGTGCTCAATCCACTGAGCCACACCAGCCAGGGCTAAATTTTCTTTTTTAATCGTTAGGAAATTTTAACCACATTATGGAAAAATTCGGATAATAGAGTAGAAATAAAACTTGTACATGGCCCCACCGATTCTAGTGCACAGACATTGTCCCCATTTACTTGCAGGCCCTTCAGCTGTGTTACTGTACCAGCTCTGGTCCAGTTGTGGTCAGAGTCTGCACTGGTGTAGTGTCTTCCATTGTCACTTTCTACAACATCATGACCGTCTTCCCAGGTCGCTGCTCAGTCTGTCACGTTTTAGGTCTACACAGTGTGATTTGCTGTTCTTTCAGTATAAGGCATTCAGGTGACTTACTCTATGAGATGTGCCTGCAGCTGAAAATCAGTTTTACTGGGAGGTAGGCTCACGGGAACTGTTGATGGGAACACCGCATCATCAAAGCAGAGTCTCTAAGCTTTTGCCCTGGAGCTTTCTTGTGTTGAGATGATGGTGGCCGACTTCACGGGCAGGTGGCATGAAGGTCTGGAGGCCTCTGCGTAAACCAGTGTTGGAGGCTATCCAGGGCAGTCTGAATGGCAGCAGGGGTCCTCTCCTCTGTTTTATGTATGGCGTCTGTCATGATCTTCATCTGGTCTTGTTTAGTGGGTCCCTCCTACTAGGAAATTGCTTCTTTCTGCTTGCTCTCTGTGCGTGCGTGTGTGTGTTTAACATATTTTAAATCTGGAAGACCCAAACTCTCCAAATCCAGAGTTTTGTCGGAGATCTGATTCACTGGGCTGATGTGCCCACGATAACATGAAACTTAGAAATGATAAAAGGGGTGTCTTAGGAAGCCTCATGTCGTTCTTCTTTCTAGATAATTCAGCTGCTTCTGCTGAGCGCGCCCAGGGCCCTGAGAAACAAGGAGGACCCATTGCTGGGGCTGCAGAAGCCCGTCCCCCGGTTTCTGTCCCTGCCCAGTCGGCCAAGAAGCCAGGTAAACCATAAAGGACGTCAGTGAAGTTAGAAGAAGCTCCTCCAGTTGGAAGGTGTGAAAACAAAGCTTCTGTTGAGCTTCGATTTGTAACCATTCATTCACTGAATGATTTCTTTAAAATGCCTACCTCACAGGGTGTTGTGAAAATTAAAGAAGATGGAAAAGGAGACCTTGTCCGACTTGGAGGATAAGGTTGGGGATGAGGTTGGGTACGGAGCAGGCAAGGCGAGGGTAAATCCTGAGCACAGGTGGGGCTAGTGCAGGGCGAGCCCTGGACGCGGCAGCTCCTGCCTGCAGCTCCCGAGAGCTCTCCCCAGGCTGGCAGGACCTCCTGCACAGGCAGCTTCCGGCCGACCTGCTCTGTGGCCCGACCACGTGTTCTCCGTAAGCCCGTGTGTGCGGTTTCCGTCGGTCCCGTCAACTTCAGGTCCTTTCTTTTGCACTTAATGTGCCGTAAGCATCCTCCCATATGCGTTCACGTTCATCACGCATAATCCTTTTTATGCGCAGAATCACGAGTATATCATAGTTTACTTGTTTTCCTTATTCTGGGATATTTTGATTCCAACCAGTTTTGAATATGACTCTTCAAATCCACACAATATTGAATTTTTAAAGTTAGTCTTTTGCTTAGCTTAGAGTTGCAGAATGATAGTGCCTTTTGCATTTCTTTACATTGAGGTGCAGGTGAATATTTTTCTGTGTGTGCTTTCTGTAGGTCTTTATTTTGTGCATTTTGTACATGCCTTTTAATTACTGGGGCATGTGACCCCCTCTGTGCTGATGTGGGATGGCCTTTAAGTAGGCGCCTTAATTTTTATCAAAGGATGTCAACCATACTGTGCTCATTTTAATAGCCAGCTCTTATGGCCACACCCTCAGGCGGCACAGAGGGTGTGTAACTTGGGTGCTGACCACCAGTTTCTACCTCACTCTGTCCACTCTGCTCTTATTAAACTTCCACCAAAGCCCATTTGCTGTGGTTTGAAGGATGTGTTGTTCATCCATTCCTCAAAATTGTATCCATTCTTCTATGGATCAGGTGGACCATCAGAAATCTATATACCTCGCCCATTGCATGTTGACTTTCCCCTTCCTCCCCTCCGCGTTCCCCCACCCACATGTCTTCATTGAGTGATACTTAGGTGTTTGGTTCTTTGTTTTTATCCCCTGACGGGGAATCGAACCAGCAACTTTTTGGTTCACAGGCTGGCACTCAGTCCACTGAGCCAGCTTTGTTTTTATCAAAAGGTCCCACAGAGAAGCAGCTTTATGAAATCCTTCCCTGTGTTTGCTGTAGTGATGTCCCCGAATGTCAGCATGTAAAGTGTTTTTAGAAATACTGAACTGTCCTGCAATAACATGACATTTGAGAAAAGGGGGCAAGGTAGTGAGTTTTTTATAAAGCTAAATTTATTTAATTGAGAAAAATGTTTATCATGCAGTTTTCTCTTTCCTGTTGGGGTAGATGCCCAAAAAGTGTCCTTCGTAAAGAGAGGAATTGCTGCATTCTCCCGTAACGGCCAGTGAGGCATGTGACTTACGCTGATCTTTTCACTGTGGATGTCAACAGTGCTGCTTCTGAAAGCCCTGATGTCCACACGTGCCGTTTCTTTTTTCCTAGTTCTGATTTCTCCTGGTGCTGATTTTTAAAAAATACATATTTTTACATTTTTTTATCATCATTATTTACATTTTATCCTTTTATTACACGTATTTTTGTTGTAAGCCATCTTCATTCCTTAATGGAAACAATGTAGCGTATAAGTGCATATTCTTTACATTAAGAGACTTGGTAGGCTTTTATACTATTGTGTGGTTTTTTTATATATCTTATAATTATGCTTTAATATATGAAGTTAGTGGCCCTAGGTAATCCTTGCTGCAATATTTTATCTAGTTCTATAACATTCTGTTTTAACCTTAGTTCTTTGGTATTCATGCTGTCTTATTTTCATCTGACGGTCAGCTGTTAGAGTTATCATGGGAGACTGGGAGAGAAATTTTCTTTGGCGATTCACTGGGGCTTTAGAGCTGAAGCTGCATCTCTTTCGCCCCCACAGATTCAACCTGTCCTAAACCGAATGATTACCTTTTCTCCAGACTTGTTCCTCCTTTTGTTTTGTTATTTCCGAGTGTCACCACCTAATGACTTAAGCCAGAAGCCTGCAAATTGTCCTACACATTTCTTTCTCCTTGTTCCCAGTGTCAAATTGGTTACGTAGTGTTGGAGACTTTTTCCCCTCAAAAAGCTCTCCAAGTTTTACCTTCTCTGCCCGTTTCTTCCCGTTCCCTACACACTGCCTTGTCTCAAACCCTCGTCACCTCTTACAGAACTCAGTGGTTTTCAGGACACGTCTTGGAAGTTTTTTTGCGGGAGTTGGTAAGTGACTCCCCTTCAGTGACGGTAACCCCAATTTAATTTAAATTTAATTTTTTTACCCTCCCCCGAGGACATGCTTATTGATTTTAGAGAGAGAGAGAAAAGGAGGGAGAGAGGGAGAGAAACATCCCTCAGTTGCCTCTTGTACATGTCCCGACCAGGGACTGAACCTGTAACTCAGGCATGTGCCCCGCACAGAAATTGGGCCCGTGACCTTTTGGTTTGCGGGAAGATGCCTAACCAACACACTAGGCAGGGCGCCTTTTAAATTTTTAATTAATAGAGGATTTCATTGATTTCCTTACCACCCTGTCTTCCCTTCTGCTGCCTGCTTGATCTTTTGAAATTCAGACCCAATTATACTGCTCTTTCCTGCCATAAAGTCCATCAGTCCCTATCAAGTAGGGTAGGGGTCATACACTCACATGGCCTCGGGGACCAGGAGGGTGAGTTGATGGAAGCAGGGAGCTGGGCGAAGTGCTGTGGAGAATTTCCCTTCTGCCAGGGGCTCCTGCCTCTCGTTTCCATGTGGGAATGTGGTCCAGTCTGTCATATTGTTAAATTGGATAAAAGAAGCCAGAATCCAAATTTGTATAAGAAATTTTCTGATTTTAAGTATCGAGTTTATAAAATGCAGACCAATATTGTGCGTGAGACCTGCTTGCAATTTTTTGGAACGGGCCCTTTGATCCCCGTGTTTGTGAATGGTGCTGCCCTCAGTGAACGCTCTCCCTGGTAAAATTGGATGCTTTCAAATGCCCAGGTAACCTCTCCCGACCCCAAGAGACTTCTCGGGATCTCTAGTGTAGCACTTACTTCCCTACATGGCAGTGCCTTCTGTTTTTATCCTCTAACTTTGAGCAAAAACATTATTTATTCTTTTGGTAATTCTAACACTTGGTAGTTAGATATTTTTTGGCCTAATGGCAAGTTAAACTCTGCATTTGAATCCATTCAATCAGTATCATATGGCTCTTCATTGTTTTTGTTTTTTTTTTTTTTAAGATTTTTTTTTTTTTTTAATTTTTAGAGAGAGGGGAAGGGAGGTAGACAGAGAAGGAGAGAAGCATCAATGTGTGGTTGCCTCTCACGTGGCCAACCAGCTGGGGACCTGGCCCACAACCCAGGCATGTGCCCCGACTGGGAATCGAACCAGCAACCCTTTGATTCCCAGCCCACGTTCAGTCCACTGAGCTACACAAGCTAGGGCTCTTCATTGTTTTTTCCTTCCCACATACATATTTTTAATATTCAAAAAACCTTTTTCCCCTGAGGAAATGTGTTATATAAAGTAAACGTCCTTCTAATGCTTCAATGTGAATTGTCTAGGTCTAAAATGAACACTTTAAGAAAATATTTGGCTTTTAATGAATTGCCTTTGTTCTAACAGTGTTTAGGAGGCCTATTTTTTCTAAACTCATGGCTGCAAAAATATTTGTCTTTTCTTACATATCTCTATTTTTTCGTTAAATAAAATTGTGATAAAAAGATTTTTAAATTGCTTATTAAATATGAAGTTAGTTGTTGGTTTTAAACAAATGTTATCTACTTAAAGGGAATAACATCTATTGTTAATTAGAAGCTTTTAGTAGAAATTGGTATCTTTTGTTATCATCACGTAAGTGTTATCTTTTAAATTACTCAATATGATTACATTAATGGTATTCACTATTTTAAAACATCCTTAAATTCTGAGTAAGCTCTACTTGATTATGGCATTATATTCTTTTAATGTATTTTCCCTCTAATTGACAACTTTTATTTTAAGTGTATACAGTTATGCATTTATAAATAAAGTTCATTTACATTTTCTGTGTGTATATAGTAAGTTTTTTTGTTTTTATCATGATATACTCAAAGTAAGTTTTTTCCTGATTGCTATTTTGAGTTTTTGTCCATTGATATGTGCTGTCATTATTTTTGTTTTTTTCCAGCTTTACTGAGACATAGTTGTCATTGTCACTGTGGGAGTGTAAGGTGTGCAAGGTGATGATGTGATGCACGCACACTTGCAGAATGATTACCCAGCACCTCATGTTCATTGCCATGTTAAAATGATGTATTGCTGTATCAGTGATTCAGGCTCTCTAGTATCATTTAGGAATACTCTTACAAAACATGTTTTTGGGAAAACAGAATAATATAGCATTGTAGAAATTTGGGGGAATACAGGAATGTATTAAGAAGTAAGTAATAATTACCCATAATACTAGTGTGCAGAGGCAGTCACTGTTAATATTTTAGGATATCTTTTTTAGTCGTTTTTTATGCACATATCCTTTTTTTAAAAGATTTTATTTATTTTTAGAGAGAGAGGAGAGGGAGAGAAACATCAATGTGTGGTTGCCTCTCGCGCGCCCCATATGGGGGAGTTGGCCTGCAACCCAGGCGTGTGCCCTGACTGGGAATCGAACCGGTGACCCTTTGGTTCGCAGCCCGCACTCCATCCACTGAGCCACACCAGCCAGGGCTCATTTAATCTTTATAAAGCTCCATGAGGCAGTTACGATGACTGTTCTTCCATTTTATGGATGAGGACCCTGAGGCTCAGAGGGGCTGATATGTCATAGCTAATAAGTGGTGGAGCTGTGACAAGAATACCGATAGTCTGCCCAGCTGGTGTAGCTCAGTGGATTGAGCGCGGGCTGGGAACCAGAGGGTCCCAGTTCAATTCCCAGTCGGGGCACATGCCTGGGTTGCAGGCCAAGTCCCCAGTGAGGGCCATGTGAGAGGCAACCATACATTGCTCTTTCTCCCTCCCTTTTCCTCTCTCTGAAAATAAATAAAATAAAATCTTAAAAAAAAAAAAAAAGAATACTGATAGTCTTGGTCCAAGACTCTGAGCAATTAGCCATTGCATAAATGCACCTTTTTAAACAAGGAGTAATGGTCTCTGTCCTCATGGCAAACAGACATGTGACCACACCCAAAATTAAATCTACAATAAGCGTTAAGGAAGAAGGGCCTGAGAGGAGTGACTGACTGAGATGGGGACTGGGCAGTCGGGGAAGGCTGGGGGGAGGGGGAGCCCCTCAGATGAAGGGTGGGCTGAGCAAGGGGCTGTGGGAGAGCTGCTGAGGAGGCAGGGCCGGGGCACGTGGTCCCAGCGCCTGAACTTCCCTGCAGGAGGCTTGCCGAGCAGTGGATTTTACTTGAAGGATGTTGGGGAGCTTTTGAAGTTTTGTTTTTATGTAGTGTTTCACTGCAGATGTTTTATCTGCAGATATCGTTTAAAAAAAATAACGTAATAGCGAATCTTACTGCACATAGGACTTCTGCAGACTTCTGTGGTCACAGGTGACAGTGGCTGGGTTCGATTCTGGCCTGTGTCTCAGGCAGACAACCCCTCAACACCCCTACCTGGAATTTCAGGTTGATTATCTGAAGGTTACAGGGACACAGTGACGGTTGTGGGGAGGAAACTCAGGTACAACAGGTTGTTTTTGCCATAGACATCGCTGGGTGACATGGACCACGCCCAGGACTTGTGATTGGATCTGAATAGCGTGGTATATAAATTGACACTTTCTATACTTAGTTTTAACACATAGCAGCCATTACATGTTTTTTTTGTGGTCTAGGACTGTACTGTCCAGTAGGGCAGCCGCTAGCCACAGGTGGATATTTAACTGTAAATTAATTAAAATGAAATATCACTAAAAACTCAGCTCATCAGTCACACTAGCCACACTCGGAGTGTCAGTAGCCATTGGTGGCTCAGGGCTACTTCCCTGGACAAAACAGGGTTATAGAACAGTTCCATCACTGCAGAAAGTTCTGGACAGCACTGGCCTAGAAATGTCTTAATTTGTCCTAAATGGCGAGTGAGTTCCACACAGAGCTGTTTGTGGGCAGATCATTTTATCACTCAGCTTCCCACAGTTTCCACCCAGAGCCTCTAACATTTAAATTCTGTAAGCATATTTTATTGTTTGGGGATTGGCATTTCCTAAAGGGCAGAGGCTGTGTTCTTCCTCTATTTCTGTCAGGGCCTTCGGTCACTAAATCGAATAAATAACTTGGTGGTGCCAGTTACAATGGCCTACCAGACACGGTACAAGGCCAAATTAACGTCAGGTCTGCTGTGTCCTCGTATGTTTTTAAGCCGTCTGCAGCTGGTGTTTCGGAGCTGATGGCAGAGGGATCCAGTATTTCTTTTTTTATTTTAAAGATTTTATTTATTTATTTATTTTTAGACAGAAGGGAGGGAGAAAGAGAGGGAGAGAAACATCAATGTGTGGTTGCCTTTCACATGGCCCCACCGGGGACCTGGCCTGCAACCCAGGCATGGACCTTGACCAGGAATCGAACCGGCGATCCCCTGGATCGCAGACTGTGCTCAATCCACTGAGCTACACCAGCCAGGTCGGGATCCAGTGTTTCTTGACAGAACTATGAAGTCTAAGAAGTTACTCTGTCTGTAAAAGGATGGGTGAGTAGATGCTACCTCCCTTCTGGCTCTGGTGCCAAATATATATGGACAAACTCATGCTCCCCTGATTAATTCGTTCGGTAAATTCTTGCTTGGGGACCAGGGAGGGGATGGAGTGAGGGAAGAGACTGGCTTAGAGCTTCACTCTTGTATTTTCGTTTATTCATTCAATAAGCATGCATCGAGCCCTGCACCCTGCCGAACACTGCACTAGGCACCAGGGAATAAACCGATGGAATCAAGAAGGTTTCTGCCCTTGAAGAACTTCCAGGCACCTGGAGGTTTATTCCACGTGGTCAGTGAAGGGACAGAAATATCACAGGGACTTACGGGGGCACCGAGGGAGGGCAACGTGCACAGCTCGGGGAGATCGAGGAAGGCTTCCTGGGGAAGCAGTGTCCTGCCCACAACAACTGGAGCCTCGGGAGCAGTTATCTGTCCCAGAAGGGTGTCTGTCTAGGAATGTGAGTGACATGGAGTTTTCTGGAGAAGCAAGGAAATGAGGATGGCTCTGTAGCTTGTGTGGGCTTGGCTGGATTGATTCACGCCACTGATCCAAACTCCTGGCAGGGAGTTAGCCGACTGCCGTCATCCCCGCTCTGAGTCGGAGCCAGACGCGCTGCTGTGTTTCAGAGCGCTGTCATATGTGAGTTGGAGTGAGCCGAATGCCAAAGAACGAGGGGGATTCTAAAAACAGCTTTCGCCAACTGTTGCCATGATGCTCCCGGGGATTTTTGGCATGCCTCGGAAGAGCCGCCCCTGGCTGTGGGGCTCTTGCTAGAAACGCCCCTGGACAGTGTGGGCAGGAGACTGGGCCAGCTGATTTGGGGCAGCTTGTCGGTCAGGGTGGGAGAGTATGTGGGGGGGGGGGGGAACGGAGTGAGGAAAAGTACAAAAGACAGAAAGGCCAGTCCTGGAACCTGCCTCAGGAACGTTCTTACTTGCCGGTCTTGTTACCAAACCGTGTAGGAGGGACAGACATTTCCAGCCTGTTCCATTCCAGACCAGGATCCTGCCTTCATTTATTTTGAAAGGTGTTATTTATTTTTTAGATAGAGGGAAAGGGAAGAAGAAAGAGACAGTGAGAAACATCGATGTGCAAGAGAAACATCAGTCGCCTCTCGCACATACCCAGCTGGGGGCCTGGCCTGCTACCCAGGCATGTGCCCCTAACCAGAACGGAATGCGGCCACCTTTTTGGTTTTGCAGGCCGGCGCTCAACTTACTGAGCCACCCCCGTCAGGGCAGGATCCTGGTTTTAAACATCGCTTCCATGGCCATGGGCACTTGGAGGATCTCTGCCTTCACTGGCTTCCCCTTTGATAAGCAAGAGGTCTTCCCAAGGATTGAGTTAAGCTGAGTGAGTAGTTTCCACCATGGTAGGCCTACACTCTTTGCTTGCTACACTCTGACCGTCACCTACCCACTTGATCTTTTGCTCCCCAGTTCTTTATCAATGGCCCTTCCTCCAGAGAGGCAAGGGGTCTGTCCTGTGCCATCTGCCGCTCCTTTTCACCTTCTTGCTTTTTCAGTTCCTGACTTGCCTCCTACCTTGCATTTCTCTGCATTGCCCCGTCTCCTGCACTACCTCCCTTCAAGGAGCGCCCCCATTGTTCCCGGCGTTCCAAACCCAGCGGAGGCCCGAGGCAGTCTGTGCAACCGTCCTACCCACGGTGGCTCCCTCTGACTTTTTCCTCTTTTGGGTTTTCATATTTATAGTCCAAATCCTGCTGTTCCATGCTGTGCTGAGGGAGGAATCACTTTAGAGGGCACACAAGGCCTCCGTCTCGGCTCATCAGCATCTGTCCTTTCTCTCTGCCCCTGGAGGGAGATATTAGTCTTCTGAACGTGCGCTTAATTGAGAAGACAAATAGGACAACAACGTTAAAGGACGGAATGCTCTTTTAATCATCTTACACAACAACTTGAAGTATTGCACCGCTCCTTTCCCGTCATAGATATTGTTTTACAGCAGCTCGTAAACCATTTTATGTTCGGTTTTTATTCCCCATTTAACATTATAACCCAAACGTGTCCAGTGGTTTTTTTTTTTTTTTTCCTTCAGTTTTTGTAACAGAAGCCTGTTCTGTCTCGTGGCTGTACCGACGTTTTGTCAAGCCACTCCCCCCCGCTGGCCCCCCCATACTGCACTTGGGGTTGCTGGCTCTGCCTTTTCAAAGAATTACGGGTTACTCTCGAGTCCATCTCTTCGTAGCTCTGAGCATTTGTTCTAACAATTATCCCTCCCTGTCATTTGATCCTTTCATTGTCTTCAGACACCTTCTCTTCGGTCCGCTGGGATTTTCACTGTTGCCTCTCCTACCACACATCTCAGCCTCGCCCTCTGCTATTCTCTGCAGCCTCCATGGCTTCCCAGCCAGGCTCCCACAGAGACCGGTCGCCTCTCACACACGCCCAGCCGGGGACCTGGCTGGCGACCTGGTCGGCGACCTGGGCATGTGCCCGGACTGGGGAATTGACCCGGCGACCTTTTGGTTGGCAGGATGATGCCCAACTAACTGAGCCACACCGGTCAGGGCAGAAAGTCTTTTTTGAATGATTACACATCAAGCCCAAAGAGATTTCTTCAGTCCTTACTCTTCCTGACACTGACCGTTGCCTTCGGAAACTCCCCTCCCGGGCCTTCGGTGACCTCACATTTTGCTTGTTCTCTTCAGCTTCCGCTGTTTCATCGACACCTCTTCAGCTTTCTAAGATGAAGGTCTTTCTTAAGGGCCTGTTCTTAGCCTTCTCCTCTCCTCTCTTCCCAGACACAGTCATTTACTCTCACGGCTAAAGCCAATAACTCTGTGCAAATGATTTCCACGTCTGCATCTTTAGCCTGCCTGCCTCACCTCCACCGCCCACTGCTGGCATTCACTCTGCTCCCTGGTGCCGGCCTCGCCCATCCTTACAGCCAACACATTCAGTCCTCGGCGCTGCTGTTCCCCTAATCCAGACTCTCCAATGGACTTGGTTTTATCGAGGCTTGTGTGTGTGGCCTCGAAACCTCTGATTGGCCTTTTATTCTTTTCTCTCTGTGTATTTCACCAGTTGATTTAACATCTGCAATGTATTTCATCTGTTTTCTAATTTCCATTCAAACCCACAGTTTCTACTTAAAAAAAATTTTTAAAGACAAAGTGTGTATGTATTTGTGTTGAAATTTTAAATTATATCATTGGTATTAATCATATGTAATAATATTGTAATCAGATGTGTTTACAGGTCAAAAAGGGACCATTCCTCTTCATAAAAGTGAACACTTCTCTTAATGTATTTATTCTCCAAATGTTCTCCACGTACTATTTTGTTTCCCAGTGGATAAACAGACTGTGGCATGTCCATTCAGTGGGATACTAGTTAACAATGGAAAGGGACAAGTTACCGATACATGTAACAGTTTGGATGAATCTCAAAGACATGAAGCTAAGTAAAATAAACCAGACACAAAGGGCTACATATTGTATGATTCCACTTATATTAAATTGTAGGAAAGACAAAGCTATAGAAACAGATAGCAGATAACTGGTGGCCGGGATGGGGCAGGGAATAGACTGCAAGCTGGCACAAGGGAATTTTTTAGGGCACAAATATAAAAAAAAGTTCTATGTCTTGAATATGGTGGTGGTTACAGGACTTCACACATTTATCAAAACTCATTGAACTGTACACTTTTACAAAGGTAAATTTTTTTCTGATTGAATTCCTGACTGATCTACCTACCTGAATGAAACCTGACTTTAACAAAAAGGTGGGGGAGAAAGAAGGGAAGGAAGGAAGGAAGAAAGAAGGAAGGAAGGGAGGAAGGAAGGAAGGAAGAAAGAGAAAGAAAGAAAGAAAGAAAGAAAGAAAGAAAGAAAGAAAGAATATATCTTTAAAGTGGAATTTTCTGCACCAGATGGTGAGCTGATTTTAAATTTCAATAGATAAGGCCAAATTGTCCTCCAAAACGGCTACACCAATGCACACCTCCACCAGTAGAATCGGAGAATGCCTATCTCTTCACACTCTGGCACAAATGGATATTATCAATTTTTAAAAAGATCTGCCTGTTTGATGATGAAAAATGTTATAATTCTTGATACTTCAGGCACACAGTGTTAAGATCTTGTCCTAACTGGTCTCTCCACTTGCAGTCTTTTTTCTCTCCAAATCACCATATATATTGTTAATAGAGTAATCCTTCTTGAGCTTAGTTCTAATAATATCTCAAAAAGTTAATGATGCCCCACTGCCTGCAGAATGAAGTCCAGACCTTCAGCTAGATATCTGAGCCTTCGTTCCATCCCAGCTTACCTTATTGCATGTGTCTGCTACTGCCTTACCATTTCTAGTAGAAACATTGGCTTGAACTTCTAAATTACTGGTTCTTACTCCTTTTCTAGCTTTATTGAGATAGATTTGGCACAGAACATTGTGTACACTTAAGGTGTCCAGTGTTATAATTGGATGATACGTGTGTGTGTGGAAATGTTTACTGCAGGAAGGTTAGCCAACACCTCCTTTGCCTCAGATAATTACTGTCTTGATGTTACGGCGAGAACATGAAAGCTCTACTCCCTTAGCAACTTTCAAGTATACAATACAGTCGTCAACTATAGTCGCCATTGCTGTATGTTAGATCCTCGAAACTCATTTATCTTATAACTGAAAGTTTTTACCCTTTTACCAATACCTCCCCGTGCTCCCCACTCCTTAGCTGCTGCTAACCACCGCTCTGCTCTCTGTTCCCATGAGTTTGATGTTTTTAGATTCCGCCTGTAAGAGCTTACAGCATTTGTTTTTCTCTGTCTGCTTTATTTCAAGTAGCATAATACCTTTAAGGTCCATCCATGTTGTCAAAATTGACATGGTCTCCTTCTTTTTCATAGCTGAATAATATTCCATTATGTGTGTGTGTACACACACATATATATCACAATTTCTTTATCCACTCACCCATCGATGGGCACTAAGCTGTTTCCATGTCTTGGCTACTGGGAATAATGCTGCAGTGAGCATCAGGGATGCAGGTATCTCTTCATAATAGTTATTTCCTTTGAATATTTACCCAGAAATGGGGTTTCACATGGTAGTTCTAGTTTTAATATTTTGAAGATCCTCCATACTGTTTTCCATGGTTCTTGCTCCTGAGTGCACATCAGAATCCTGGGAAGCTTTTAAAAAAAATTAAAATGTTTATTGATTTTTAGAGACACAGGGAGAGAGAAAAACACTGATGTGAGAACTATCAATTGTTTGCCTCTCATACCTCTCTGACTGGGGATTGAACTCGCAGCCTAGGTATGTGCCCTGACCGGGAATCATACCCCCAACCTTTTGGTGTTTAGGATGATGCTCTCACCGAGACACACAGGCCAGGTTCCTGGGGAGCTTTTTAAAGACACGATTGCCAAGCCTTCTCTGCAGAGATTTGGATTTAATTGGCCTGGGGTACCGCCAGGGTGTTTTTTGTTGTTTTGTGTTGAGTCCAGATGATGTTATCATGCAGCCAGAGCTGCCAACCATTGTCCCCACTGATCTACAGCGCGCCAGCTAGATAAATCCCATGCTTTCCTCCCTCAATGTCCTTGTTCACGCCATGCCCTCCACCTGGCACACCTGTCCTGTCCTCCTCCTAAGCTGTCAAATCCTCTTCGTCCTTTAAGAATCCCCTAAGGCACAACTCATCTGCAACTCTGCCGCGAAGTCTCCTGATTCCCCCATCAAATATGATTTCTCCCTTCTTTGGACATTCTGTACTTCCTTCTGACACTTACTACTGTCTATTTTGCATCATTGTTATTTTTTAAATTTATTTTTCCTCTAAGATTGTCAGCTCTTTGAAAACACTGTAGCGAGTTCATCTTGCTCATCACTCAGCAGGACGCTTCCTCAGTAGGGCCTCAGTAGATACTTTGTAAATGTTTACTCTGTTCTAGCTGCTTCTCCACTTTGCACCGTTGCAGCCTCTGCCTGGAACCCCCTGCCCCAGATATCCCCATGGCTCACTGTCACTTGTTAGAGTGAGACTTGTAGTCACTTATCTATTTATTGCCAGTCTCTTCTCACTGGAAGTGACCCCACAGGAGACGCCTTTGTTTGCTGTTGTGTCCACAGTGCCCAAGGCAGTGCCTGGCATATAGTAAGTGCCCAGAAATGATTTCTGGAGTTTAATGTACGAACTTCATGGACATTCATCCTATTTTGTGGAACCCTCGGAACAGCCCCCAGCAGGCAAGGCAGGCGTGATCAGATAATTCTTGGACTCTTAGAGTTCTGAGCAGGGCTATGGATGGCAGCTCAGTTGCCACAGGGACATGGGGCTTGTTTCTCCTCCTTTTCTCACACCTTGTTCCTTGCTTCACTCCAGTAGGCTTCCCGGGCTGATCTCACCCTCCCTGCATGTGCGAGGCCCACCACTTCTCTCCACACGGCTACTCCTTGGCCACCCCAGCCAAGTGGGACCAGACACACCAGCCGCTGACCCACCCTTTGGGAGGCAGTGAACCTGGGGCGGGGTGGGCAGGGGGTTCTGGGCTTCTGGTGGGGAGTCCTCTTGGCCTCTCAGACTTCTTCCACGGCAGGGAGGGTGCAGCCGGAGGAGGCCCAGATGGGGCCCTGGCGAGCTGGGACCTATTTTGTGTCAGCCCATGGGGGATGGATCCTCTCTCACCTCCCCAAACCAGACTGTAAGCCTTTTGAGGACCTATGCTATTTCTCCCCGGCTCCTAGCGGCTGTGTGCTTTAACTGGAAAACGGAAGATGGGGGCTGAGCCCAAGGTGAATAAACTAATCTCTTTGGATTGTTTCTTTATCTATAAAATGAAAAGTGGATGCAAAAACCTCTAAAATGGCTTCTTTTATACCCCTGTCCCCAAGTAACAGGTTACGGTAGAGACTCAAAAGTGTCCCTACGGCCTTGGCTTCATCTCTATGTCAGACAAATGTTGTGTGGGTGTGTGGGCATACGCACGCACACACACACACACACACACACACACACACACACACTCTACCTTCTACCGCTCATTCCAACTTGGACTTCTGAGTCGCCGAACTCACCGGCTGAACTGTCGGAGCCCTGGGAGACATTTTTCAAAACACTGACGGAGAATGTTCTAGATCCTAACAGAAGTAATATCAGTTTTGCACCTTCATAGTTTGGAGACAAGGGGACCCTAGGGATCTCACTTTCCTAGGAAAGTTGGTGACTTCTAGTCGTTTCTATTATTTTGAAATTGTGACTTTTATTCCCAATGGATGCCAATCCTTTGTAGGGTCTCGGTCAACATTTCGTCTCCTTGGATTGCCTGAGAATCGAGAGGGAGCCTCCTTTCTCTGACACCCGGGGTTCTGGTGTAGGTGGGTGCTTACTGGGGGCTGGGGCCACATCTAAAATGTTAAACCTCTTCCCTGGGCAAGGACGCTCTCTCTGGTGGAAATCAGCAAATGTATAATGAGGTTTACCAGGCCCCCACCTACCCCCACCCCCGTGCCCCCCTGCTGTGGGAAACTCTAAGCAGGATGACACCAACTTCAAACTTCATATTAATTTGTTTGGAGAGGCCCAGCCTAATTTCATAAAAGATCAAATAACAGGACAAGACAATTTAAGAATCACCCCAAGATGGCCAAACGAAGTTTTCCCACCACGAGTTCAGAGAATGAAGGAACCTGTGAGTCAGAGGCCCCAGATCTAGGGCCACCCCATCCAGGCAGCGGACACGCGGGGGGCAGGCGGTGCCTCCGCGTAGTAACTGCCCTGGAGTTCAGCAGCCAGAGGGCAAGGTCTGCGAAGCTTTCTGTTCAGAACCGTTGATGATGTGGAGGCATCGTAGAGCACAAATTAGGAACATCAACACAAGCTCTCTTTAACCTTCATTCTCAATTGTGTTCCTGGCAACCAGCGGGTAGGTGCTTACGGAAGAATGCCCGCGAAGGGCCCATTACTGCCCTGAGGGGCCGAGGGCCCGCAGCACAACGCAGGTCGTTCGCATTTTGTACCTCCACCACCGTTTCCCAGCCCAGTGCGACAGCGTCTCCCGCTCGGACCTTCAGTGCCCCGTCCGCCTAGTGACCGCGGCAGGACGCAAAGGCTCACCCTCGCCAGCGCCAGGCTGCGAGGCCTCAGCGGCTTCGGAGGTGGATGCCTGGCACGCGGCGGGTCCTGGGCAAACAGTAACTCCCTCCTTCGCTTTCCTCACCGCCCCCCCCCGGGGACTCTAACCCCCCAAACGCTAACCCTCTGACATTTTCTCCACCTCCCCAAAGCGCTGCCTTCTCGGACAGGGCCTGGACAAACGCGGTTCTCTCCAGCGCCACTTCAGTTCGGTTCAGCAGGCGCCTTCTGAAGGCCTACTACGTGCGGGGGCGTCCCGTCCCACGCGGCGGCAGGCAGCGCCTGCAGACGGGAGACAGGGGGGTGGGGGTGCACGGGCGCCTTTCGCACCCCCTCCGCTGCCAGTCGGGCTCCCGGGGAGCGAGCCGACGTTTCCCCGGCTTTGTCCTCTGCAGCCCCGGGGACGACAGACGCCGGCGTCCCGCTCACACCTGCTGCCCGCGCGCCCGCCGGCGGAGGAGCGAGAGGCCCGCCGCGCTCCGGGCCGCCCGGGTTTCCGGCTCCGACCCCGCCGGCGGGCCTCCTCCCCTCTCTCCGGGCGCCCCCCAGGCGGCCGGACCCGGCGTGGGGAGCGGGCCGCGCAGCGCCGGCTCCCGGCCGGGCCCGGCCTCCCGCGTCCCCCCGGCGCCCCCTCCCGGGAGGCGGGCCCTGGGGGAGGACCCGGCCCGGCCCCGCGCCGCGCAGCCCCGGCGCCTCCGAGCCCCGCGTCCGCCGTCCGGTCGCCGCGCAGGCAAGGCAGACACCCGGCCGGCCGGGAGGTGGTGCTCGCCCGCCCGCGCCCGGGCCCGCGCGTTGCCGGGCAGCGGCTCCGAGGCTCCGAAGGGGGCGGAGCGGCGCGGCCGGCGTGCGCCTGGCGGCCCCTGTCCGCGGTTCCGGCCCCCGGCCCGCCCCCGCCTCGCCGGCCTCCCTCCGCGCCGGTGCGCGGCGCCCCGTCCCAGCCGCAGCCGCCTCTGCCGGGCCCGAGAGCGCCGGGCCGCGAGGCCGGGCCGGCACAGCCGGGGGCGCGGCGCCGACGCCGAGGCGCGGCCATGGACGGGGAGACCCGCGCCGGGGTCGCGCTGGTCCCGGGGCCGAGCGGCCGCGGGCCTTCCGCCCGCCGCCGCCGCCCGGGGCTGCTGCTCCCCGGCCTCTGGCTGCTGCTGCTGGCCCGGCCGGGCTCGTGCGCCCCAGGTAAGCACCGCGGAGACCCCCGGGCCGCCGCCCCGCGACCCTGCCTTCCTTTATTGCTGCTATTTTCAAAATCCGGCTTTCCCCGCCCATACTCTTTTATTCCCCACCGCTCCCTCGCCGTGCTTTCTGGAGATGCTTTTCCGTTCTTGGGCCCAGCAAATAAAGCTACGGAGAAGATAAAAGGAGAAAGCTAGCGGATTGTGGCCAATCTTGCTAATCATCTGCAAAGCTATCCTGTTATCCTCGGAGCCCGAGGCGGGTCTGGTGGCTTCGTCTCCGACTGTGCCTTTCTTTTCCCGACAAAATGCAGGCAGTAGAATTGTGTGTGTGCATGGTTATATCACGGGTATATAAAATGTTTGGGGATAATACTTTAAGTCAGGCCGAAGGGGGACATTAGGGGTGTGTGTGTGTGTGTGTGTGTGCGCTTTAAAGCGGTGTTGCATTACTCTGAGTCTCCCTGCGTCCCCCAGATGCGGGAAGGCTGGCCGTGTCCCCCAGTACACCAGGACACAAAGAACATTCAAAGAATCTCTCTTGGAAAGCGCCCTGGCCATGGGTCTTTCCAGGGAACTAGCTATTGCTTTTGCTTCTGCAAAGGCATTAGTACAATAGAGTGCGCAAATATTGTGATTCTTAAGTGTCAAGGCATGAAAGGAGTCGGGGTTGTTTTTATAATAGATGCAGTTTACTGACGGGTCGTCAGCCTGGAATTAAGAGCATGATTTACGAAGAAGCACGTAGGCGGGTTTTGTTGTTCAGGAAATGATTTAATTCCTATTGCTTCTCTGAAATGTTTATTTGTCCACCCTGAGCATACACACAGGATGGTCTGGAAACCATCTCTGAGCTGACAGGCTGTATGCCAGCGGTGGCCTCCGCGCGCGCACACTTGACCACTTTGGGGGCAGAAAGGGAAAGGTGGAATGAACAGCTGTGGGTGGACACAGAGCAAAGACAGAAAGCCATGGACGCTACTCCAAATCCTCGCTTCTCTTGGGAGCAGGGCCAGAGGACTGCCAAGCGGCTTTGGAAGGATGCGGAGCACATTTGAAGGTGTTCCTTGGACATCACTGTTGGATTTATAAACAGTGCTGTGTGGGGGCTGGTCCAGTGGAAGCCCAGGAGGGGACACCAGGGACGGTAGAATGGAACCACTCCTTTTACTCAAGAGGAAGCCGACAGGGAGAAGTGACTTGCTCAAGGTCACAGGCGAGTGTGTGCAGAGTCATCACTTTCAGTTTACCTCGCTGCCCTGACTGGCTTACACACACCCGGGCCCTCCGCAGAGCTTTCCTGCAGCCGGTGGAGCCCTGCCCCAGGAAGCCACATCGGAGCTGCGGCTGCAAGCCGGGTCTCTTCCCAGGAGTCGATGGAGGCTGCAAACAGCTTTGCCTTCAGGTGGCACCTCAGGGCTCAGTTCTGCTCCCTGCGTGTGGCAACCCTGCGTGTCCAGAGCGGAGAGGAGATCCTGGGCTTTCTGTGAGAAGAGATGATCGTGAAGACTGCCCTTGGCTTTCGTCAACAAAGAAAGCCCATCTGATACGGATGGGGTCATCAGCTGCGGGACAGGCAAACCAATCATTTCCATTGACAGAGGGCTGCCTGTGTGCCCAGTGCTACATTCTCCATACAAGGCCCAGTCTCCTTGTGGGTTGGGCATCGCTGTCCCCGTTTTACAGATGAGGAAACTAAGGCTGCAGGAGTTTAGGTTAGTTTGACTCCAAACTCTAGGCACTTAACCTCTGTACAGCTTCTCCATGCCAATGTGGCCATCTTGGATATATTGCAGAGGTGGCGAATATCAGTGATTGTTTTTTTTTTTTTTAAAGATTTTATTTATTTATTTTTAGAGAGAGGAGAGGAGAAGGAGAAAGAGAGGAGAAACAGCAATGTATGGTTGCCTCTCACATGGCCCTCACCGGGGACCTGGCCCGCAACCCAGGCATGTGCCCTGACGGGGAATCGAACCAGGACCGTCTGGTTCCCAGCCCGCGCTCAATCCACTGAGCTACACCAGCCAGGGCTCAGTGATTGTTTTGACAAATCTGATATCAGTAGTGGAGCTGTTTGTTCTGTCCCTCCATAACTTTCTCTTCTTTAGAAGTCCATTCCCGTTTTCCCTCAACCCACCACACAAATACAGGCAGACCCCCGTTTTACTGCACGTGGTTTTGCTGCATTTCACAGGTGTTGCGCTTTTTGGACTTGAAGGCAACACCCTCCACCAGCAAAAAGATCACGACTCGCTTTATTAGGGCAGCCTGGAAGCGACCAAAGCTGCAGCATCCCTGAGGTGTACCTGGATTCAGCCTCGAGAAGTGAAACGAGTTCTGTGTCCACTCTAGAGCCGACATCGCAGAAGCAGAGACTTCATCCTCTCAGTCAGTTGTGCACGGGGCTCGGCTGCTTCGTGCAGCTGCTTCAGGGCTGGGCCTAGACCAGGAGGCAGCTGTCCTCAAGGATCCAATTTGGAAACACAAAGCCGTGCGCAAGCAATCACAGACTCCTGGGCGGACCGTTCGCCGGCGGGAAAGGCAGTGAGTTGAAAGCGCACTGGGGCAGACCTGTCGAAGGTGGCCCCTGATCCACTTCTCGAAGGCTGTGAGGAGTGAGTGACACCCGTGGGGGGTGGCTTCCTAATGCATGGTGAGTGGCGGTTGATCCTGGGAAGAGGTGGCGTTTCAGTCTGCTGCCAGCCCTGAGTGTTGTATTTTCACCGTCAGAGGAGGGGTGGCGGAGGCTTTGCTGGCCTCTGACAGGGTGGCTCTCTCTCAAGCGTGAGCGGTAGTAGCACGTGGTACGTCTCAAACCCGTTTTGGATGTCTTAAGTGAGACTCCAGTCCTTTCTGTGGCTCTCTGAAAACTGCCTGCTCCTTCAGGAGGTTTCTCTTTTCCTCGTTAACTTTTGTTACCTGGAGTCCGCTTTCAGGCTTTATTTAAATTTCTACGTTTGATCGATTTCTTGTCTATTTCCAGTTCATTCAGCATTTTGAATGTGCCCATTTTTGTTTCATTTGTCAAGTTTGGTCTCCACTGTCCACTGTTGTGGAAACAATTTGGAAGAATTGGGATTCGCTTTTGGATGTTGTGCTTTTAGGAGAACCCACACCCACAACATAACAGGAACGGATCGGGTCCATTTTTTCGTGGTGTCTCTTCAGGGATAAGTATTTCTCAAAATAATAGTTCTTACGAAACTGAGAACTTTGCAAATAACTTGCAAAGTATAGAAAACCAGGTGCCCATCCTCCCACAACCCATAGAAGACACTTTAAGTAGTTTTGTCTTTTCTTTGTTAACATGAAAAAAAAAAAAAAGAAAATTGATTTACTTGCCCAATTGCGTTTACTTTTTCCACTCAATATTTAACCTCAGCATTTCCCTATTAATTGTTTGAAAACACAATTTTTTATCCTAATCATTAACTATTCCTTTTTTATTTCCAATTTTTTTTTGGCTGTGATAAACAATGCTGTGATGATAGCTATGTAGGTAAGGCTTTGTCTAAATTTCTTTGTGTGTGGGCTTTTTTTTTTTTTAAAAAAGGATACAGTGCTAGAAGGGAAATTAGAATGTAACTTAAATCTGAGGCCCACCAGGCTGGATCTTTGCATGTTTTGGACAGTATGGTGGGTGCCTAATAGTGGTTGTTGATTGAATCACCTTTTTATATGAAACTGTAGTGGTGAAATAAACCTTAGCATTTTCTGTGGTAGCCTGATTCCCATCATCATCACTAGCGTTGAATATTATTAATATTTTTTAAATCGATGTTAAATACATTTTTAATACATTGCTTTACTTTTGAGCCGAGTGTTTTTTGTTTAGTTTGTATTTGCCGTCCATGAATTTTCTCTGTTTTTGCTCATGGCTCTGTCGTGGTGTGTATATTTAAATCTATTTATAGCATGGGTTGCAAACATCTTTTTTCTCCTGTGTGTTACACTTTCCCCTTCCAGTGGGGTTTTAAAAAATTTTACATAATCTTGAAATTCAGACGTTTTTGATTATTTTGATTAGCAAAATCAGCTGTTTTGTTTTTTTTCTCTATTTTTTTCATTGCATTTATACTTACGGCAGGTTAAATTTTTATGTTGCTTGATGTGCTGTTTTATTCTTAGCCATTTTGAGGTGAGTACTTGTTATACTTTTAAAGTGGTTTAGTGTCCTATAAACAAAGACTAACATAAATGTTTCAAACGTGTGAGCCCTCCACCTCCCGCATCATCACCTTGGGAGTGACGGGGTGATGCCCCTTGTTAAGACTAGATTTCTGGGGCTCACCTTGGACCTGCATTAGAATTTTTGGTGGGAGTGCCTGGGAAATCTTCATTTTTAACAAGTTCACAGCTGATTTGAAGGCACTTTAAACTTTGGAACCACTGATCCAGATATTATAAATCCAGTAACTGAAAATTTAGTAGCACTTGGGTAGGTGGGGGGAGGGGTATGCTACTTAATACCTTGCAATTCTCTTTCCATTGTTAGAACACGTTGATTTGAAGCAGCGACATTGAAACAGTTACTTGCCCTTGCCATCTATCTGGGAGTCAGAGGGCCTGCCTGGAGGACTTCATTTGACATTCTCACTCCCATTCCCTGGGGAACAGCTGTCGCAGCCTTTGTGGGGAAATGCCTCCCTTAATCCCGAAAACAGAGCCCTGCCCGAGCGTTGCTGAAAGTCGCCAGGGACCGGGGAGCCACAGGTTTTCTTTCAGTGCCCTGGGTGCTCCAGGCAGCTAATTACTGTAATTATACTCACGCTAGCTTGATTTTCCCAGATAGGAAGATGCTGTTCTAACTGATCTAATTTGTTGCCAAGTTGTGACCACCCACCTTTCCGTGGCAGCTCCCAGGGACAGGGCTCCTCTGGCGCCTGCCTGGGCAGCATGATTAGTGGGAAAGCGCGTTGGACCGTGGGCGAGCCAGCCTGCGTGGGCTCTTTGCTGCTGCCAGCTGGCTTGGTGACTGCGGACAAGTTACCTTGTCTTGGGTTTACTTCATCACCGTAAGAAGGGGTCTCTGGGATGGCTGCTGAGTTCTCTGTTTGCTCTTGCCTTTCAAGCCCACATGTGGGCTGCCCTGGAATGTGCTGGTCACAGGTAGCGGCTGTCCTGTGTCGACTGAATGTTTCTGAGTGTTGCCATCTCACTGTCCTTTGGACGGTGTAGCCCAGGGACCTCCAGAAGGCGGTTCACACTCACCGCTACATCCAGTTCTTCTTTTTCATAACCCTCCTCTACTCTTCCCTCCTGCGTTCACACCCCCAGGACACCTGCTTTGCTCTCTCTTCATCTTTCCCTTTGTCCCTTTTCCCCCCCGTCCTGCTTGGTAGTGCTTTAGGTACGCTAGAGCTAGAGCATACAGCTTCAGGCATTGCTCCTCCTCATTAGTGAAAATCTCACCTTTGCTACTGAAAGTGTGGTCCGCAGACTTGCAGCATCGTTGCTGTCTGGGAGTTTGCTAGACATGCGGAATCCCAGGCTCCACCCCTGAATCTGCACCTCACAAAGCCCTGGGGTGATTTCACTTGCACACTTGAAGTTTGAGAAGCACTGAGCTGAGAGGTGATGCCCCCCTTTGCAACCCTCTGGGATGGATCCCTGGGGCCCGAGCCAGCCCGGACGACTCTGGAGCCCATCCAGATCTTCAGAGACCTTGAGATACCCCCACCTTTGGGACAGACCCAATCTGTGCGAATGGTGTGCGAGAGCCCCATTCCGCTTGACCAGGCAACTTCAGAACGGAATGGTTTTCTGGACCTGTCCTGATTCATAACGCACACATTCATTATGGACACGTGGCTGGTTGTTAAAATACTGATGTACAGTATTTCCCAGTGTGGACGGGAAAGCGGGTGATTGGCTGAGTCAGGGTTGGGCCTCCTTGGGCAGGTGTGGCGAAGAGCCGAGGGATCTGGCAAGACACGGTCTGGATGCTGCGGTCCGGAATCAAGGCTGGATGAGGAAGGGCCAGAAGCCACGGGCGAGCAGTGAGGTGGGTGAGGGCTGGAGGGATTGGTGGTGCTAGCATTTAAGGCTTCAGAATGGATCAACTCTGGGGGTTGTCCTGGTGAATGACCCGGGGCAGGGTGTAGCCATGGCGGTCTGTTGTTGTAGTGGAATGTGGGTGAAGGATTTTGGGTGAATAACCTGTGGAAGTTGGGTTTGCCAAGAGGAGGGAGAAAGGCCTGTGTGTGGGACACCAGATCCTCAGTGAATGAAGGGACGTGACCCAAAGACTGTTCAGGCAGGGGGGGCAGTCTCTCTCTATTCTGTTCACTTTTCTCTCTCGTGCCCACAGCCCCCATCCTCACGTAGGCCCCCACGGTTGTTCTTGCCGGCTGCGGACACGGCCCCCGTTTCTGCGCTTGCTCCAGCCACTTCCTCCTCCTCCTTCAGCTGGAGGCTCCTACACACATCTGCTCCCGTCGCTTCCTTCTTTTATTTTTAATTTTTTAAATATATTTTATTGATGATGCTATTATAGTTGCCCCATTTCCCCCCCTTTATTTCCCTCTGCCCCACACGCCCCCATTCCCCACCCTTTAGTTTTTGTCCATGGGTTCTTTGGCTTCTACATTTCCTATACTATTCTTAACCCCCCGCCCCCCGTCTGTTTTCTACCTACCATTTATGCTACTTATTCTCATTTATGCTACTTATTCTCTGCATCTTCCCCCCTGCCCCTACCACTCCCCTGTTGATATCCCTCCATGCCTTATATAAACCCCTTTAACATTTCATATAATAAAGGCTGGGTGTTGATAAACTCCTTGAACTTGACCTTATCTGAGAAGCGCTTTATCTGCCCTTCCATTCTAAATGAAAGTTTTGCTGGATAGAGTATTCTTGGTTGTAGGTCCTTGTCTTTCATGACGTGGAATAATTCTCTCCAGCCCCTTCTTGCCTGCAAGGTCTCTTGAGAAATCAGCTGACAGTCTTATGGGAACTCCTTTGTAGGTAACTGTCTCCTTTTCTCTTGCTGCTTCTAAGATTCTCTCCTTATTTTTAATCTTGGGTAATGTAATTATGATGTGT
>PVJI01017534.1:0-22500 GCA_004026765.1 Micronycteris hirsuta
CCATTCTCCATAATTTTAACTTGTTTATTTAGAATAAAATGTATCAAAGAAAAATGACAGACTTCCAGTCAAGATGATGGTGTAGGCAGACATGTTTTGCCTCTTCACACAACCACATCAAAATTACAACTAAAATATAGAACATCCATCACTCAGAACCACCAGGAATTGAATTGAATGGAAGTCTGACAACTACAGAATTCAAGAAACCGCATCCATCCAGACTGCTAGGAGGGGCACAGACAAGGAAATGCTCTGGTCCCACACACATGTGTGGTGGCTAAAATGTGGGAGGGATAGCTCAGGAAGGAGGAGGCCCAGCCCCACACCAGGCCCCCCAGCCCAGGGTTCCAGTGCCAGGCAGATAAGTCCCCACAACTTCAGGCTGCAAAGACCAGCAGGGATTGAGTTGGTAGAAGAAACTTCTGGAGCTCCAAGCAGTTCCTCGTAAAGGACTCATGGACTCACGGACTTACCTACTCAAACTCTCCCCCTCTGAGCTCCAACACCAGAGTAGTAGCTTAAAAGGCACTAGTGGTACACAGGGTGAAACTTAAGTGTCTGCCTTCAAGCCAAGCAGGGGCCGTTGTCACTTTTCTAAACCCTCCAGGCACAGAGCTGGCAAGATGGTGCTGTATCTGAGACTCCATCAACCTGGCTAACACTGTTTGACCTGCCTCGGAGTTCCCCAGAGACTCCACCCCACCCAACTTATGGACCCTCCTAAACTGTTTTTCCATATGAATGGCTGGTGTTGGCTAATGCTTCACAACTTCCTAAATCCTCTCAAATAAGCAACAGCTGGCTGAGTGGTCCCAGTCCTGGCACTAGCAGCAGCCAGCTTAGATTCACAGTTTAGCTTCTTCTGGGAATCTTCAAGCCCAGTACAAGTAGCAGCCTTCTCAGATTGCTTTATAGCTCAGGCAGGGCTGGCCCAGGTAAAACACGGGGGGTGGAAGGCTGACCTTGGCCTACACCACCTGGGACCCCAGGGTCAATGCACCCAGTGGATAGCTACAGACCATATCTGAACACCATCACCGTGCCCCAGCACAGCTGATTGTCCAGAGAGGGCAGAGGTTGGTGGTCAGTGGTCACAGCCAGAAAAAGAGCTAAATGAAATGCAGATAAGCAATGTATCAGATGCAGAGTTCAAAACACTGGTTATAAGGATGTTCAAGGAACTTAGTGAGTACCTCGGCAACATAAAAAAGATCTAGTCAGAAATGAAGGGTATGGTAACTGAAATAAAGAACAATTTACAGAGAAACTATAGTAGAATGGATGAAGCCAAGAATCAAATCAATGATATGGAACATAGGGAAGCAAAAAACAACCAATCAGAGCAACAAGTAGAAAAAAGAATCCAAAAAAGAAAAAAAAAAATGAGGACAGTATGAGAAGCCTCTGGGACAACTTCAAAAGGTCCAATATTCACATTATAGGGGTGCCAGAAAGAGAAGAGAAAGAGCAAGAATTGGAAATAACTTGAAAAAACAATAAAAGAAAACTTCCCTAATTTGGTGAAGAAAATAGACATGCAAGTCCAGGAAGCACAGAGAGTTCCAAACAAAATGGATGCAAGACACATCAAAATTAAACTGTCAAAGGTTAAAGATAAAGAGAGAACCTTAAAAGCAGCAACAGAAAAGAAGTTAGTTACCTATAGGGGAGTTCCTATAAGTCTGTCAGGTAATTTCTCAAAAGAAAGTTTGCAGGTTAGGAGGGATTGGCAAGAAATATTCAGTCATGAAAAGCAGAGACCTAAAATGCTTCTATGCAGCAAAGCTATCATTTAGAATCAAAGAGCAGAGAAAGAGCTTCCCTGATAAACAAACAAACAAACAAAAACACCTAGAGGTCATCATCACCAAACTATTATTATACAAAATGTTAAAGGGACTTATTTAAGAAAAAGAAGATCAAAACTATGAACAACAAATAGGCAAAAAATACATGTCTATTAGCAATTGAATCTAAAAAACAAACTAAGCGAACAAGAAGAACAGAGACAGAAACATGGACAGGAGAACATTTTGATGGTTGCCAGATGGGAGGGAGCTGTAGGAGAATGGGTGAAGAGGTGAGGGGATTAAGAAGTACAAATAGGTAGTTACAGAATAGCTGTGAATGTACTGTACTAAAGTACAGTATAGGAAATGGAGTAGCCAAAGAACTTATATGCATGACCCATGGACATGAACAATGGTGTGGGGATTGCCTGAGGGAGTGGAGGTAAAGGGGGAAAAATCAAGACAACTGTAATAGCATAATCAATAAAATATAATTTAAAAAAATGGCAGAATGTTCTTTCCAACTCAGCTTTAAGTAGGTAGCACAGATGCATACTAATACTGGTTTGGCCAATAAATCCATTACATTTTTTTCTGTAAAATAAAAGATGCATTTTTCATTTTTACCAATAACTTTATTGATTTGGATATATTTTTTAAAGATTTTATTTATTTATTTTTAGACAGAAGAGAAGGGAGGGAGAAAAAGAAGGAGAGAAACATCAATGTGCAGTTGCTTCTCACACACCCCACACCGGGGAGCCTGTCCCACAACCCAGGCATGTGCCCTGACCGAGAATTGAACCAATGACCCTTTGGTTCCCAGGCTGGCACTCAATCCACTGAGCCACTCCAGCCAGGCCTTGATTTGGGTATTTTGAGTATAGCAGCTATCTCCTGCTTTTGGCTGCTAGTGGGTAGAGGCCAGGGGTGCTGCTAAACATCTTCTAATGCATAGGACAACCCCACAGCAAAGAATTATTTGGCCAAAATATCAATAATACCAAGAAACTTTGCAAACCACTTTTGACATGTTCTATCAGTCACAACACCTTCTCTACACACTACTGCACACATTTTTGTGTGTTTCAGTTGCATTTTTATCTTTCTTGAAATAATAAAGCATAATATGCTGAAAATGTTGCATATTTTCTGTCATCTTCAGTATTAAAATGGCTATACAAAAATTCACCCACTTTGAGAAGTTTTTAAAAAAATACATGCTGATATGACAGCTATCAGAAAACAATCTAACAAAATTGTTTAGAGCGAAGTTAAAGACAACTAAAACTACTAGAGCCATCGTATGGAAAACACTAAACGGACTTTTGGCCAACCCAGTGTTAGTATGCATCTGTGCTAGCTACTTTGACTCTCTCAATCTCCATTTCACCCTCCTACTTTTTTGAGAAATTGAAAAGCTTAAAGGTACATTTTCCAGACTCTTGCAGCTAGCGCTGTGGATGCACAATAAGTAGTAAACATGTGCGTGAGATTTGGAAGGGAGACAGAGGAGAGCTTCCTACAGCAAGGAGAGCTGACAAGCAGGTTCTGACGGACACAAGGTTTGCATGGGTTGGATCCGTGTTGCCCTCTAGACACGTTTTCCTGAGTTTCCCGCTGCGGCGGTGACAGCAATGGCAGCAGTAGCAGCTTTCTGCCTTCCGGATCATAGCTATGAGGGCATGACTTCAGAACAAGCCCCCTATTTGCGCTCTTCCAGCTTTTCGAATGAATTTACAAGCACGTACTTCCCTATAATAAACTCCTTTTGTACTACAAATATCTAGAATAATTTATTTTTCGTACTTTGAACCCTATGTGATAAATTACCCCAGAGTGTTGATGTGAGAATTAAATACAGTAATATATGCAAATCACTTTGAATAGTTCCTGGCACTTTGTACTCAATACATGTTAGTTATATAAATTTTTATTAGGAAGATGAGTTCAATCTGAAGAGAACGATCTATACCAGTGGTCAAAAACGATGGGTTGCAGGCCAAACTGAGCTGCCCACCTGTTTTTGTAAAGTACTGTTGGAACAGAGCCACAGTCAACTGTTTACATGTCATACACGGGTGCTTTCACTTTACAAGGCATGATTGCAACAGACAGAAAAGACCACGAAAATTAAAATATTTCTTATCTAGCCCTTACAGAAAAATATTGCTTCCTTCTGATCTGAACGATCAAAAAGACTCAGGAGTATGAGTGCCGGGAACCACTCATGAAAACAAACATCCTCTTGACACGGAGTTATCATATTTAGATTATGTGCAAGGGTTTAAAGTAGAGCATTGAGGAGGAGTGAAGATAACTTACTTAAATGACTACACCATGCAAACTTCTGATTTTGTAAGTAAAATCAAAGGGGTAAAAGGAAGGCAAAACTGACGTTACCTGAGGCCTCAGCAACTAATTCGGCGGGACTCAGAGAATCACCTGCCATTTGCCAAGGTTTTCCTCGGATAACGCAGCCTAGTTTAGAAAGTGACCGTGGAGAAGCAGCACCCCAAAAGTCTATTCCTCTTTCGTATCCAGCTGATCACCACATCTTACAGTCTGTTTCTTCATCAGTCCTCTGACGTTCACCCACTTGGATCTTAATAGTCACTGTTCTAATCTAGGTCTCCGTAATTTAAAACTGTGCTTAACTTAATATAGTCCTAACCTCCTTGTTTTAAATATTTTTCTCCTTCAAAATCTCAATTTAAAAAGTTTCTTTTTTTATCTTTCTCACTGGCAACTCTGTCAAAAACTTTACAAAAAGAAAAATTACTTATGCTTAATTTATTATTTTTCAAAGATTCCACTTTTTTAAAGCAGTTTTAGATTCACAGCAAAAATGAGAGGAAGGTACAAAGATTTCCCATATGCCATCCAACACCACACGTGCGTAGCCGCCCGCACCATCGACACCCCCAGCTAGTCATGCATTTGTTACAATTGATGAACGTACATGAACATATGATTACCCAAAATCTATAGTTTACATCAGGGACCAATGTATAACGCCATGTGTCCACCACTACAGTATCTTACAGAGTAGTTTTACTGCCTTAAAAATTCCTTGTGCTCTACCTATTTTTATGTTTGATTTTTAAATTCTATGTGTTTTCAATTTTAACCAAGTTTTTTACCTTTTTTTCCTCCTGTTTCCTCTTCCCACCCTCCAAACTTCTTTCTTCCCCATTTCCTTCCTGCTGATGGATATATATGATCCATATAATCTAACAGTGCTTTTCAAATTTGAATGTGCATGAGTCACCTGGGAATCTTCTTGAAATGCAAATTCTGATTCAGTATATTGAATAGGTGGCTTAAAACCCTCATTTCTATCTTTAAAAAATCCTCATTTCTTAAAAGCTTCCAGGTGATGCCGAGTTTCAGATCACACTTTCAGTAGCGAAACTCTAGAACAGCGGTTCTCAAATGGATGATTTGGACGGCCAGGGGAATTTGGTGAATTTGGTGTGGGTGTGGAGACGTTTTCGATTGTTACAGCAGGGATGCTGCTATGAGGATCAGGAATGTCATTGAACACCTTACCACGCACAGACGGTCCCTGATAACAATTACCTGGCTCCAAAGGTCAAGATGGAGAACCCTGCTCTAAAATAATCCTGGGCATTATGAATTCCCAGTAGGTGTCTCCTATGAATGTAAAAGGTACCACACCCCCCCACCAGGAAAGAACTTTTCAGGTATCTCACAGTCCTCTTCCGATTTTTTAGGTAGTTCCTGTGACTGAGAGTGTTCTTACACCAGAAAGAATTTTAGACTTTGAAAAGTCTACCAGCACTCAAGTCATTTCCTCTTTCAATTTATTAAATGAAAATTATGAATAGACTTTTTCATGACAGTGACATGATTTTAAAAACCCCATAATGCTGGAAAAGGATGAAAACTTAAGGCAGCAAGTTTATAGGTTGGAAATGTATGATCTTATATGACTTTTGTGTTATTTGTATTTAGACTAGGGCAGTGATTTTCAACCTTTTTTATCTTATAGCCAATCTGACAAAAAATAGGTATAATTTTGATTCACTCACACTGTATGGCTATTATTGTGTTGGCTGTTGTCATTTGTTATGTGACAGGCTAAGGGAAAAGAGGTCAGTGTCCCTGACTACATAGTCAGGTATTGCATGTTTTAACAATTCTTGAGGCACACTGGTTGAAAATTGCTGTGCTAGTGCATTATGGGGTCTTAAAAAATAATAGAAGCAATTCTCAAAATGGCAATCAGTAGATGTTTTACTCTATGTATGTTTCCTGGGACTCTTTAGAATGTATCAATCAAATAGCCTATGGTAAAAGAAAATGAACCTTAAAAGGAGATCTTCCTGTATTCAGATGATGAAAAAGATGGAGACTCTCTCGAGAGTTCTTCACTCTGATTGTAGGAAGCTGTATTTTCCGTGGTTAGAGAGAGCAGGGAATTTGGTAACTCTAGCTTGATTTCATACTCCAGTGATGTAGCTCGCACAACAGTATTATTGCATATGAAAAAATATGATGATTTTAGCAGAATCATGATTAAATGAAAGTAAAGGAGACAAAGAATATTTTTATTTAAACTATGGTCTCAATTCCAAGTTTTTGAAAGTCTGTTTTTTCTAATTTTCTGAGCCTGTTAGGCGTCTTTGGCTGACTCAGAGCCCAACATGGGACGTCCTGTCCAGCATTACCTGGCCTGCCTGCATCTGGGGCACAGCCCTGTGATTCATTCTGCCCTGGTTTCTTCTTGATTTCCTGCCAAAGGCTTTTAAATAACATTTGGTCTAGTCTCTGAGGATATTTGCTTATAATGTAATGATCTCATTGAAATGTATTTTACTCACTAACTTACAGAATTCATACACTGAAAAGTGCTATCCAGTGTGATCAAATCAGACAGTGAGCCTCTCAAACATATTATTTCCCTCCCTTCAATGTCCCCTCCTCTTCTTTACTAAACTTAGTAAATGATACACCATCCACTGGATCACCTGAGGCCCAGAACTGAAGTCATCCTATACTCCCTTCCTCTCACCTCCCACATGTAATCAGTCACCAAGTCCTGTCTTTGTCTAGGTCCTCATGGCTTCGGTCCTATTATTCCACTACAGTGTTCCAGCCAGTCCCGCCTCCGGTCTGGTGCTTTTCCAATTCACCTCCCACACTGTTGCCAAATATTCTTTTTTTTTTTTTTCAGGTATTTTCATATATTATTAACTACAGTATAGACCCAAGAGCTGCCTGGTTTCCCTCCCTCCCCCCAACCATTGGGTCAGGCCTTCCCAGGAGCCCCCGCCTTTGCCGCCTGGGCCCGCTGGAACTCCCGCTGCAGCAAGGCAAGGGGCTCCCTCTGTTGCTCTGACTGCTGCTCAAGGTCCCGGAGCTGGGATTCGTATCTCTTAATTTCGGCTGTGATATAGTCCAGTCTCTTCCCCACTGTGGCCCGAGCCTCCCCCAGGTCCTGTTTGACCAGCACAGGACCCAGAAGTTTAAAGACCACATTGGACCCATCCAACAGGGCCAGTTCCTCCTTCATGATATTATTTTCTGTTAGTTGTGCTTCAAACTTCTGCCGCCCCGACATAGATTTACTTCAGTCCTTCTGTAGCTGTTGATATTTCTCCACTTCTCCCTGAAGCTTCTTCTGGATCAGCTCGGCCATGGTGGAGACGGAAGTCGTTTCTTGGAACCTGGTTCCGGACTTGTCTTTATTTTGTTATTCACACATAAGCTGCCACTCAGGAGGGCGGGGCCAAGGTCCACCTCGCCAAATATTCTTTTAATGTGAAAACTAATCACAAAACTTATCAAATGAAAGCCTTTGCTTAAGATACACTTTCTAAACTTCTGAATGTGGCTGCTTTAGGGGAATGTTTTATTTTAATTCTCCCAGTGGTCTCCAAATGTATTTCCTTATTAAACTTATTGTTCAGAGCAGTTTTAAGGTCACAGCAAAACTGAGTGGTAAGAATGGAGAGTTTCTATGTAGCTTTCACCCCAAAACACATACAGCCTCCCAGCTACCACCATCCCCTCCCAGAGTGTACATTTTTTAGAATTAACAAACTTTCTTTGACACCAAAAATCCATAGTTTACATTAGGGTTCATTCTTTTTTTTTTTATGATTTTATTTATTTATTTTTAGAGAGAGGAGAAGGGAGGGGGAAAGAGGGAGAGAAACATCAATGTGTGGTTGCCCCTCCCATGCCCCGAACTGGGGACCCACCTGCAACCCAGGCCTGTGCCTCTAAGGACAATCGAACCAGCAACCCCCAGTTCGTAGGCCGGCACTCAGTCCACTGAGCCACGCCAGCTGGGGCTACATTAGGGTTCATTCTTAGTGTTGCAAATTCTATAGGCCTGGACAAATGTATAATGACATGTTTCCACCATTATAGTATGATACAGAATTGTTACATTGCTCTAAAAATCCGCCGTAGTTCACTTGCTCATCCCTCTCTGTCCCCAAACCCCTGGCAATCACTGATTTTTTTTAGTGTCCCCACAGCTTTGCCTTTTTTGGAATGTCATATAGTTGGAATCAGGTAGTATGTAGCTTTTCAGATTGGCTTCTTGGACTTAGCAATATGCATTTAAAGGTTTCTCCATGTCTTTTTAGGCCTTGATAGTGTATTTCCTTTTAGTACTGAATATTATTCCATTGTCTGGATGTAACACAGTTTGCTTATCCATTTACCTATTGAAGGACATCTTGGTTGCCTACAAATTTTGGCAATTATGAATAAAGCTGTTATAAATATTTATGTGCAGGTTTTGTGTGGACATAAGATTGGGTGTAAATACCAAGGAATATGATTGCTAAATCATACAGTAAGAGTATATTTCAATTGTAAGAAACTGTCAAACTGTCTTCCAAAGTGGCCATACCAGTTTTCATTCTACCAGCAATGAATAAGAGTTCCCATTGTTCCACATTCTTGCCAGCATTTGATGTTGTTGGTGTTTTGGATTTTTATCATTCTAATACATGTGTAGTGGCATCTTATTATTTTAATTTGCTATTCCCTAATAATGAGTGAAGTTGGGCTTCTTTTCATACGCTGATTTGACATCTGTGTATCATTTTTAGTGAGGTGTTTATTAAGACCTTTTGCCCATTTTTATTTTATTTTTTATTTTTAAGTATATTTTATTGATTATACTATTACAGTTGTCCCATTTTTTCTCCCCTTTGTCCCCCTCTGCCCTGCACTCCCCACTCCTGCCAGCTTAGTTCATGTCCATGGGTCGTACATGTAAGTTCGTTGGCTTCTCAATTTCCTATACTATTCTTAACCTCCCCCTGTCTCTTTTGTACCTACCAATTATGCTTCTTATTCCCTGTACCTTTTCCCCCATTCTCCCACCTCCTACCTCCTCCCTGCTGATAACCCTCCATGTGATCTCCATTTCTGTGATTCTGTTCCTGTTCTACTTGTTAGCTTAGTTTGTTTTTGTTTTTGTTTTATAGGTTCAGTTGTTGATAGTTGTGAGTTTGTTGTCATTTTACTGTTCATATTTTTTATCTTCTTCTTTTTCTTAGATAAGTCCCTTTAAGGTTTCATATAATAAAGGCTTGGTGATGATGAACTCCTTCAACTTGACCTTATCTAGGAAGCACTTTATCTGCCCTTCCATTCTAAATGATAGCTTTGCTGGACAGAGTAATCTTGGATGTAGGTCCTTGCCTTTCACGACATGGAATAGTTCTTTCCAACCCCTTTTGCCTGTAAGGTTTCTTTTGAGAAATCAGCTGTTCTTTTGAGAACTCCTTTGTAGGTAACTGTCTCTTTTTCTCTTGCTGCTTTTAAGATTCTCTCCTTATCTTTAATCTTGGCTAATGTAATTATGGTGTTCCTTGGTGTGTTCCTCTTTGGGTCCAACTTCTTTGGGACTCTCTGAGCTTCCTGGAAGGCTATTTCCTTCACCAGACAGGGAAAGTTTTCCTTCGTTATTTTTTCAAATAAGTGTTCAATTTCTTGTTCTCCTTTTTCTCCTTCTGGCATCTCTATAATTCATATATTGGAATGTTTCAAGTTGTCAAAGAGGTTCAAAAGTCTCTCCTCATTTTTTATGAATTCTTGTTTCTTCATTCTGTTCTGGTTGGATGTTTATTTCTTCCTTTTCTCCCAAGTTGTTGATTTGAGTTCTGGTTTCCTTCCTGTCACTGTTGGTTCCCTGAATATTTTGCTTTATTTCATTTTGGATATCTTTCATTTGTTCTTTCATTTTTCAACAAAGCTCAATTAGTTCTGTGAGCATTTTGATTACCAGGGCTTTAAATTCTCCATCAGATATGTTGGCTATCTCCCATTCATTTAGCTCTCTTTCTGAAGTTTTGCTCTGTTCTTTCGTTCTATTTATTTGTTTGGGGCCCCTGTTAAATTGTAAGTTGTAAGTGTGTGTGTCTTTAGGTATTCACTAGGGCAGGATAACTCTCCTTGCTGCGCTGCAGGGCTGCCTGTGGGGGAGGGGCCAGAGAGTGAACAATTCGGTTGGCCTGCTTGGCTCTAGCCCAGTTTCCAATGAACTCTCGTGTGAGACTGTGAGTTTCTCCCACCAAGGTACCCACCATAGTCCACAGCCCACTCTGAGTTTCAGTTTACCCTTAAGTCAGCCCTGCCCATGCGGTCTGCCGCCTTGCCTCGGTTTATCTCCCTATCTGCCACCTTACAGTCTGGTTGTTCTGTTTGACTGTTTCTTTAATTCTGTGGTTGTTGGAGTTCCATGCAGTTTGATTTCCTGGTACTTCTGCTTGTTTATTGATTTATAGATTGGTTGTTTTCCTCCATTTTGTTGTGAGAGGAAGTGAAGTGTTTCTACCTTCATCTTGGCTGGAACTCCTTTCTTTCTTTCTTGATGAATCTGGTTAAAGGTTTTTCAATCTTCTTTATCTTTCCAAAGGACCAGCTCTTGATTTCATTGATTTTTTGCATTTTTACAGTCCATTTTGTTTAATTTTTAAAAAATATATTTTATTGATTATGCTATTACAGTTATCCCAATTTTTCCCCCTTTGCTGTACTCCATCCGGTACCCTCCTACTTTCCATCAATCCCCACCTTAGTTCATGTCCATGGGCTGTGCCTATAAGTTCTGTGGCTTCTCCATTTCCTATACTATTCTTAATGTCTCCCTGTCTATTTTGTACTTACGAGTTATGATCTTTAATCATTGCACATTTTCCTCCATTCTCCTCTTTCCCCCTCCCAGCTAATAACCCTCCAAATGATCTCCATACCTATAATTCTGTTTCTGTTTGGTTGTTTGCTTAGGTTGTTTGTTGTTTTTTTTAGATTCAGTTGTTGATAGTTGTTTGTTGCCTTTTTAATGTTCATAGTTTTGATCTTTTTATTAACAAGTCCCTTTAACATTTCAGATAATAAGGGATTTGTGATTATGAGCTCCTTTAGCTTTACCTTGTCTGGGAAGCACTTCATCTGTCCCTTCATTTTAAATAACAGCTTTTCTGGATATAGTAATCTAGGTTGTAAGCCCTTGGTTTTCATCACTTCGAATGCTTCTTGCCAGTCCGTTCTTGCCTGCAAAGTTTCTTTTGAGAAATCAGCTGATAGTCTTATGGTACTACTTTGTAGGTAACTCTCTGCTTTTCTCTTGCTGCTTTTAAGGTTCTCTCTTTATTTTTAACCTTTGGCATTTCAATTATGATGTATCTTGGTGTGGTCCTCATTGGGGTCAACTTGTTTGGGACTCTCTGCCTCCTCGACTTGAATGTCTATTTCTTTTGCCAAATTAGGGAAGTTTTCTTTCATTATTATTTGAAATATGTTTTCAATTTCTTGCTCTTCCTCTTCTCTTTCTGGCATCGCTATGATTCAGATGTTGGCACGATTGAAGATGTCCCAGAGTCTTCCTATACTATCCTCATGTTTTTGAATCCTTGTTTCTTCTTTTTGTTCTAGTTAAATGTGTATTTCCTCCTTATGTTCCAAATTATTGATTTCAATCCCAGCTTCCTTCCTTTCACTGTTGGTTCCCTGTCGATTTTTCTTTATTTCACTTAGTGTGAACTTCATTTCTTCCTTTATGTTGTTGCTATACTGAATGAGTCCTGTGTGCATCCTCATCACTAGTGTTTAGACCTCTGCATCTAGTAGGTCAATTATCTCTGTTTCATTTAATTCTTTTTTTGGTTTTGTTCTGTTCTTATATTTGGGCCATATTTCTTTGTCTCCTCAAATTGGCAGCCTCCCTGTGTTTGTTTCTGTGTATTAGGTAGAGTTGCTTTGATTCCATATAAAAGGCACCTAATAATTGTGTGGGGCAGAGCCTTAGATAATCACCAGGGTGGGGCAACCCATTTCACCTCTCTGTGGCTCTGTGTTGAGGAGAGAGTTTGGAGAGGGGACTGTGCTGCTGCCTGGCTCCTAGGGGTTTGTCTGGCACTCTCCCATTGGTAGTCAAGTTATATACTCCCTTTATGCAACTGGTACCTTTCCAGCTGTTGCCCAGGTGTTGAATCCCAGAATGGGTAGGTTTTTGTATGTTTTAAGACTGTGCAGGCCCTTTAAGTGGAGTCCCCTGAAAATCTGGCAGTCTCTACCACCATCACAACATCCATTGGTTTTTACAGCTAAGAAGTTACGGAGATTTATCTTCCTGGCACTGGAATCGCGGGACTTTGCAGACTGGCCTGGGGATGGATCACTCTCTCCCAAGGTATCCCTCCTGATCTTCATCCACACATGAATGTGGGACTGCCCATGCCTGTTCCACCACTGCTGCTGCCTCTCTGCCCCTTCTCCGTGTCTCTACCCCTCTTACTCATCTGGATGAATGTGGCTTCTTTAAATACTTGGTTGTTGGACTTCCATACAGTGTGATTTTCTGACAGTTCTGGGTGTGATTTATTTTGAGATTTAGTTGTAATTCCTTTTTATGGTTGTGCGAGGAGGTGAAGTGTTTCTACCTATGCCTTCATCTTGACCAGAAGTTCTCTATTTCATTTATTTCTGCTCTGATCTTTAGTATTTCCTTCCTTCTAATAACTTTATGCTTTGTTTGTAGCTCTTTTTCAAATCTCTTTAAGTGTGAAGTTAGATTGTTTATTTGAGATTTTTTTCTTCTTTTTCAGAGATAGGCCTGTAATATTATGAATTTCCCTCTTAGGATTGCTTTCCCAGTGTCCTACAGATTTTGGATTGTTGTGTCCTCATTTTCATTTGTTTCAAGGCATCTTTTGATTTCTTCCTTAATCTCATTGTTGACCCATTCATTGTTTAATAACATATCATTTAGCTTCCATGTCTTTGCATGTTTTTCAGTGTATTTGTTATTGATTTCTAGTTTCGTAGCATTGTGATCAGAGAAGATACTTGATATGATTTCAATCTTCTTAAATTCATTGAGACTTGTTTTTTGTCCTAGCCTGTGGTCTATCCTAGAAAACATTCCATGTGCACCTGAAAAGTATGTATATTCTGCTGCTTTGGGGTGAAATGCTCTGAAGATATCAATTAAATCCTTTTGATCTAGTGTGTCATTTAAGGCTTCTGTCTTCTTCTTAATTTTCTATCTGGAAGATCTATTCATTAAAGTCAATGGGGATATTAAAACCCCCAACTATGACTGTATTTCTGTCAATCTCTCTTTTTATGTCCATCAAGATTTGCTTCATGTATTTAGGTTCTCCTGTTTAGGGTGTATAAATTTTTACTAGAGTTTTATCCTCTTGTTGGATTGTTTATCATTATTCAGTGCCCTTCTTTGTCTCTTACTATGGCTTTGATTTTAAAGTCTATTTCTTTGAATATAAGTACTGCTACTCCAACTTTTTCTTCTCTTCCATTTGCATGAAATACCTTTTGCCATTCCTTTACTTTTAGTCTGTGTATATCTTTTGATCTGAGTTGGGTGTCCTGGGAGCAGCATATATATGGATCTTGTTTTCTTTTTTTTTTTTTAATATTTTATTTATTTTATTTTTAGAGAGGGGAAGGGAGGAAGAAAGAGAGAGAGAGAAACATCAATGTGTGGTTGCCTATCACGTGGCCCCCACCAGGGACTTGGCCTGCAACCCAGGCATGTGCTCTGACTGGGAATCGAACCTGCAACCCTTTGGTTTGCAGCCCGTGCTCAATCCACTGAGCTACGCCAGCCAGGGCTGGATCTTGTTTTCTTATTCATTCAGGTACTCTATGTCTTTTGGTTGGATCTTTTAAGCCATTTACATTTAAGGTGATTATTGATAGATATCTATTTAGTGCTATTTTATTGTTAGATTATTCCGCATCCCCCCTTTTTTCCTTTTCTTCTTCTTCTTCTTAAAGCAAGCCCTTTAACATTTGTTAAAATACTGTTCTGGTGTTAACAAAGTCCTTTAGCTTTTTCTTTTCTGGGAAACTCCTTATTTCTCCTTTGATTTTAAATGATAACCTTGTTGGGTAAAGTAGCCTTGATTGTAGTTCCTTGCTTTTCATCACCTTGAATATTTCATGCCACTCCCTTCCAGTCTGAAATGTTTCTGTTGAGAAATCAGATGACACTCTAATTGGTGCTCCCTTGTATGCAATTACCTGCTTTTCCCATGTGGCTTTTAGGATTCTTTCCTTGTCTTAAGCCTGTCATTTTAATTATGATGTGTCTCAGTGTAGGCCTCTTTGGGTCCAACTTGTTTGGGATTCTCTGAGCTTCCTGGATTTGTGTCTTTTTCCTTCATCAGATTACTTTCCTGGCTTCTCACAAGCAAATTTCACTCTTCCAGGTGCTGCCCTGGTGCTGATTCCTGGATGGGTGGGTTTGTGTACATTCTAGCACCCCGTGGGCCCTTCCAATGGACTCTCATAAGACACTGGCAGTTTCTCTCGCCACAACAACCCCCACAGGTTTTTACAGCCAGAGGTTCTGATGCTTTATTTCCTAAACCCTGAGTTATATAGTCTGTCTCACACTCTAATTGCTTATCCTGTCTTATCTGCATGCAAACGTGGGACCACCCACTCTTCCAGCTTCCACCTTGCCATGAATTTTCTTCACCCACTTGCCCATTTCCGCCCCTTCTACCAGTCTGGATGAATGTTTCTTCTCTAACTCTTTGGTTGCTGGACTTCCATACAGTTTGGTTTTCTGGCAGTTATGTTTTTGTTTTGTTTTGTTTTTAAATTGGTTGTTTCCCTCTTTTGATTGTTCAAGGAGGTAAAGCATATCTACCTACACCTCCATCTTGGTTGGACTTCCTCATTTTCTTCTTAAGTGGTTTGTATAACGTGAAACCCATCCACTTGGTGGAGACCTTGATCAATGTAGAAACACCTGCTCCAGTGATTGTTTTCTATTCCTTGAGCCCCTTTGTACTGTATGAGAGTGTCTCCCCTGTGTAACCGCCTGTCATAGATAGGACTCTAGCCCTCATCAAGCCTGACATTGTTATGTCCCTTGGTACATAGTGTCTGGGTTAATACTGCCTTACCTTCAGGGGCAAGCCCTATAATATAGCCAGTTCCTCTGGCCCCTCTCTTCCCAGGCTCCCATCCATCTCCTCAGAGCTCTTTCTTAAAGTTCATGCATGACTTCTTGCCAGTCAAGGTAGGGATGCAGTTAGACTTCTTGTTTTGTTTTTGTTGTTTTAAAATGTTATCTTGATCTTCCAAATAATTTATGTAGCAAGCATGGCAGATATTATAATCCCATTTGAGTAAAGTAACTAAGTGACTTTACCTAATGCCACACTAGTACAAAGTGGCAAAGCCAGTACTTAAACCTAGGTCATGAAACCGGAGATCATCAGGTCTTGAAAGGCTTTAAAAGTCATCTAATCCAACGAAGTACGTGAAGCTTGGATCTCCTCCATAACACCTCTGCCAAGAAGTTAACTAGCCTGTGTTTGAATGCCTCCTGCAAGATAGCTCAGTTTCATTTTTGGCTAGTTTTGACAGTCATCTATTTAATTATTCTCATACTCTTAATTCGTTCAACAAGTATTTCAGGGCCTAATATGTGTGCCAGCAGGTGCTATGTAGATATTGAGGTAATTTCTGGAAGTAACTTTAAGTTAAAGATAGAAAGTGGAAAGTTCTACAAGACAGGTACTGATAAAGTGCTATGGAAACCGTCAGAAAGTTCTTCTTTTACTTATCCCAAACCTGTCTTACTGTGCAGCTTCCAAAATTTGGTCTCAATTCTATTCTTCCCAGCTGTAAAGAAAGAAATTACTCCTTTTCATCACAGCCGGTGTGTCGTCCTTCAGTTATTTATCAAAAACAATTTCTCAGCTCTTTTTTTCCTTCTGATTACTGCTCCCTGAACCCATTTCCATTAGTTGAAGTTTCTCTGAGAGTGTTTCCTTTAGCGGAACAGAACTCAGTGTGGACTGGTCAGAAGAGGAGAGCGGTAGATTGCTCTTTCCTCATTCCAGATAAAATGATTTTACAGGTCATTAAAACTACGCTTGCTGTTAGGTTACCACATTCATTACATTAATGTCTCAAAATGACCTTACTATTATTGATTAAAACTCACTGTGCCAGACGTTCAGAAGAATGTTGCAACAGGACCCTATTCTTCAATGTCTCACTCTGTGAGACTATAATAATATTGTTCATATGGTAGACCACTTACTGCTTAAAGTTCATTAATTATTATTATTATTACTTATGGTAAAATACAAATAAAATTTACCATTTTAAAATGTACAGTTCAGTAGCATTAAGTATATTTACATTGTTGCACGATCATCACCACCTTCCATCTCCAGAACATTTTCATTTCCCCAAGCAAACTCTGTGCCCTTCTGTGGGGAGAGGGGTTTTCAGGAATTGCTATAAAGGACACATAGACAAAACCGAGGGGGAGGGTGGAAGCAAGGGAGGGAGGGGGGTTTAGATAGGGTAGGGGGAAGGGAGGGGTGAAAATGCAGACAACTGTAATTGAAGAACAATAGAGTAATTAAAAAAAAACACTAACTCCCCATTTCTCCTGCCTGTAGCCTTTGGCAGCGACCATTGTACTTTCTACCCCTATGAATTTAGTACTTTATGTAAGTGGGATCATACAATATGTGTTTTTGTGTGTGACTGGCTTATTTCACTTAGCATAAGTGTGTTCAGAATTCATCTGTGTTATAGCATGTGTTAGAATTTTGTTTTAAGGCAAAATGATAATATTTGATGGTACATATACACCATATTTTATGTACCCATTCATCTGTTGATGGACACGTGGGTTACTTCTATCTTTGGCTACTGTGAATAGTGCTGCTATGAACATGGGTGTGTATATATCTTTTTGAGACTCTGCTTTCAATTCTTTTGGGTACATGCCCAAAAGTGGAATTGCCAGATCATATGGAATTAATAATTTGTTTTGATACTTAAATAATATTTAAAAATGCTTTGCTTGGATATCTTAGAGAGTTTTTTATTTGTTTGTTTTGGATCTCACTTAGGATATAAAAAATTAGCTCTGGATAAATTTAACTAAGTTTAAAGTTTCTCTGATCAAGTCTGGTTTACAGTGATGGCTAGTGACAAATTTTGAAAAGCCTGTATTGCAATAGTAAGGACACTAGATGACAATTATTTATGGAAAAGTGTTGAAGTCTAGATATCTTTTGGCAAAACACCAATAAAGATAACACTTTTGTAACCTTCTCTATAGGATTTCTCCTTTTTACACAATGCATAACCTATTCTCTACTAGAGTTGGGACATGCAAATAGCATGTCAATGTAATTATGCTAAAAACAATGTTGCTAAAAACAAAGAGCCTCGGGGTCCTCCATTTTAGAGAATACTCTGATTTACATTATAAAATCTGTTCCTTTCTCAATCTTCTTCACCTTACTAAAGAGCAACACCATCTAACCACCTGCTTGAGCCACATGTCTAGAACTTTCCTTTGGTTTTTTCTCTCTCAAGGCTTCCCCTTCCCCCAGCTCCCTTCTATTCTACCTCTTAACTTGATCTTGATTCCACCTACTTCTCTTCATCTCTACTGCCATGATCTGAACCCAGGCCACTCGAATTCTAGCCTGGATTACTGTAATAGCTTCAATAACCTCCTGACTGCTCTTTCTAATTCTATTATTGCTCTCCTTTCACCCTGCCATCATCCAGGAACCAGTGGCTTCTCATTGCACTTAAAATAAAATCAAAACCCCTAAAACAATATGTCCCTGCCTATTGCTCCAAACTTATCTCCTGCCTCTCCCCTCTGAGCCCTCTCTGCTCCGGCCACACTGGCAGTCCTTTCAGTGCCTTGACAATGGTCGGCTCTTCTCAGCCTCAGAACGTTTGCACATGCTGTTCCCTCTGCCAGGGACTTTCCTCCCCTGCCTGGCATTGCCTCTCATCCTTAAGATTTAAGTTTAAGTGTTTTCTCTTCAGGGAATGATTCCTTAAAAATGCTGGATAGGTAACTCCATTGGTGTGTATGTGTGTATGTATGTGACCTAATCAAGACCTCTGCTATTTTTTGGAGTATTTTTTTCTTATTTATTGAAAAGATTTTGTCATATATAGCATTAAATATTTTCCCAGATGTTTGCCTTTTATATGTTTCCTAGATGTGGCATTTAACTTTTTTTTGCTTAATATTCTGCTTTAAGTTTCAAGTAAAAAAAAGCCCATTAGTCATTTCCATTTTGTTTCATGGTACCTGGCTTAGAGAGTACTTCTCCTGCAGAAAATTTATAAATAATCACTTAATTTTTTTCTGAAAACTTTGTTGTTATTTCTTAAACTTATCTGGACTTTATTTTGCTATATAATATAAAAGAGAAATTTAATGTTTTCTCCCAAATTGTTGGCCATGTGATTTCTTCTCTTCTTCTTGGAGAAGGAGCTGCTCTGGTGAAGTTAAAGGACACAGATTGGGCCACGCCTTCTCAGAGTAAAGTCTTGTGGTAGAGGTATAAACAAGATTGTGGGGGCATTAGAATAGCAAGATATAATAGCAAAGACCTGGATAGGTCTTTGAGCGTTAGGCTCTAGGTGGTTTAAGCTAATGAGGTTCAGGCAAAGATACTTTTTCCCAAGTTCCAGACTAGTTCCCTCAAGGTCTGCACTGGGGTCTGGCATTCATTAAAGCCTTATCTGGTAACACGTTTTTTCTTTCTTTTTTTTAACAAGTTTTTTTCTCTTCTCTCTGGGCATATGTTTCCCTTGTGGACCTTAAGGGAAGAGGTTACTGACCTAGAATAAGGTTTAGCTATTTCTGGTCAAAGTCCTTATTAATTATAACCTTCCACTTTCAACCTTAATTAGTACATTTGTTTTTTAAAAGTATATTTCAAAATATTTAAAAAGTATTTTTTTAAAAGTATATTTCATTGTGTTATTTTCTGTAAATGAACGTTTATATGGGTTCTACATATAATTTTGATGTCAAAAATTCTTGTGCCAGAACAGAAAGTATGTAATACTTATGTGTATGTAAAATAGGATTGTAATACCAAAGGTAGTTTTTAACTGGTTCTAGGCTGATAGCTATAAACTTAGCTTGAAAATTTATTCATTTAATCAAAAGGGAACTGGGCAAGAACTTGGATGGAATAGTACAACTCCATCCCTAACAGCTACCAAAGAACTCAAAGTCCATGCCCATCTGATGGTTGGTCAGTAGGCTATTTTCTCGTACAAAGCCTGGGACACACTGGTCCACATAAGGTGATGGATGACCCAGGTGATTGGGACATGATGGACGTTATAAATCATGACACTAAGTTTTCTTTTTGAGAAATGGATAATAAAATACCTTCTCCAGCTACCATTCTATTGCTGGATGATACAAATCCCTACGCTTTGTCTGCTTTGTATTTTGCAGTAGAACTTGGTGAACCATCAACTCATTGTTATTGGCTGTACATGTGTGCTAAAGAGGAAAATGATTAACAACACTTTCAGTTTGTACAGAACTTCCTTTCTGAAACTTTTTACTTTTGGCAGGTGTGTGGGAGGACTGGGGGAAATATATGACATCGAACAGAATTTCAGCAAAGGACCAATAACCCCAATCATGCATTTTTATGCATTTTGATATTTTTTGATGTGAATATTTAGAAACATCTTACCTTGGGCTAATTTTTAGATGTGTGCTCCATGGTTTTTTATTTCTAGATTTAGGGTTTGTTGTTGTTGTTGTTGTTGTTGTTGTTGTTATATCCTACATGGTCTAGTCGAGACTTAAGGTGGCTTTCAAAATTAATACAGTAAAAAAGATAAAATGAAAACCAAAACAACTCCCCCCATTGCAGTAAGGGGGGTTGTATGTTTATTGAGCTGGTGCCATCTTTTGTTAGGAAAACTGGCAATATATCACAAAGCTTTAAAAGTCTGCATTCTGCCTGACCTAGCAATTTCACTTTAAGGAATTTATCTTAAGTAATAAAGGGTGAAGGCAAATACTTAGCTATGTTCACTATGTATAGCTTTGTTGCACTATTGTTTATAATGGCAAGGAATGGAAAATAAACATTCAATAATGGGGAAATTGCTTAAATTATAGTATATCCATTTTGTGAGCACATGTAGTTGCTTAAAATATTGTAGAATAGTATTAGATTCTATTGAAGATGTTCAATATATTGTTAAATTCAGAAAGCATAGTGTAAAATATTATGTATAAAATGAGCCACTTTTAGAAATGCATATATATGCGATGGAAAAGCCAAAATATTAAGAACTAAAAGTGGGTGGTGAAAGAACAGGTCATTTTTACATTTTCTTCTTTTTTCTTATACATGTACTTTACCTATTTAATATAGTGAATATGTGTTATGTTTATGAAGAGAAACACAAGTTTGTTTTTTTTTTAAAGTAGGCAAGAAAATGACACAGGGAAATTAAAATGAACTTTGAAATGAGGTTACTTCTCAAAATATGTGCAGTAAGGTTCTGTACAGAGCAGACATACCTTTTGCTCTAGGCTTTAAAAAAGCCACTGGAAAGAGGGAGACAGAGTCAACTATGATATCTATAAGATAAGCTACTATTGCCCTGGCCCATGGGGCTCAGTTTGTTGGGAGTTGTCCTGTGAACCAAAGGTTACAGTTCGATTCCTGGTCAGGGCACATGCCTGGGTTACAGCTTTGGTCCCCAGTCAGGGGGTGTATGGAAGGCAGCCAATTGACGTTTCTCTCTCACATCGATGTTTCTCTCCCTTTCTTTGTCCCTCCCCATCTCTCTAACATAAAAAAAAAATGTTCAAAAGATACTATAGTATCTTAAGTATCTATAAGAACAATTTGTTGGTCAACAAGTGAATACAAGGTCCAACACAAATTACGTGTCTTTTTTATCACAAAATCTTTTATTTCAAAATCATAAGCATGTAATTCTGTAACATAACAATATTACACTCAAGCACATCATATGATGTTTTAGGTGAAATGTTCAAATTAAAACTATAACTTATTACACCCATATTATTACCCTACCATCCCCACTCAGACAGGTGTTACTTCTTCCAGACCCTGTATAATGGCTGACTTCACTGGGCTTTTACCTACAAGTTACGGTGAAAACAAAATGCTGAAGGCCAACAGAAAGTTAAATACCAATTAGTTCCCCTTTATATAAATGGTAGCCATAAAGCTTGAAAACAAAAATAATACTATTTTATTTTTTTACAGTTTATATCAAGTGAATTATGTTATATATCAACTTTACAGATAGAACCTCTTTGATTACTTACTTCTTCTGGAGTATGCTAAAGGTTGGGGATAAAATAAAAGGTCCTATGGAAAATAACCTCACAGGGTGATCTGATCATAAATTCCTAGCTGGGCAGGTGAAGGTGGGTGGTCATGCCCCAGGCATAAAACTTTCCTAAAAGGTTTACCTTTGCCTTAAGCAAGCCCTGTCCATTGTTTCTGTGCATCTAGGTTAACACACCTTTGAAAGGTCCCTTTCAGACCCCTCCTTTAGATACCTGCACACTCTTTAAGATCCTTCCTACTACAGCATGCAAGAAGCAATCGATCACTGATTGCTTCCTCAAACCTTCATTTAATTTTCCTTACATTTCCCCCTTAATCTCAAATGCATAAAACAAAGTGCAAACTGTCATTCTCCAAAGCACTTTTCTCAGTCTGTTGCGATCTTGCTTCCAGGCATATCCTCTGTTTGAGTCAAATAAGCTCTGATAAAAATTCTCCACAAGTTTAGACATTTCCTACATTGACAGTGTATAGGTTTAGTAAAAGTGAGAAGGAGAAACCAACTAAGGTAACAGAATAAAAGGTTTCTGCTAGAATTAGAAAGAATGGCACATTGATATACCACTCATTACGACATGAACTATGTATTGCCACAAGGGACAAACACATCTAATGTTATATATTGCTATCGAACATATTGTGTATTACAATGTTAAAACAACAAACCATTTATTATGCATGTTTTTCCAGAATTTATGGCCAACCTATAAAGCTGTCTAATATTGTTACATGTATGCCTTTTTGAAATTCCATTGGCTCACTTTAGCTTTTCTTTAATAAAATTCCTTAAATTTCATTTGACCCAGACTTAATCAAACTTCAAAAAAGGTGTTTTTTTTTCATTATGATGATTTAATCTTGATTTGACACAAGTAAACTGAAGAATTTGATCTTTTTGCACTTAGAAGGGTAAAACAACTGCATGTTTTTTGGAAGTTAAAAATATGGGTACACTGCGCAACTACATAGCAACAGACACGCTCTTTGCTCATTCCCCAAGTACTCATGTTGTCCACGCAGAGCCATAG
>PVJI01017534.1:27500-35343 GCA_004026765.1 Micronycteris hirsuta
AAGCATGGAGGAAAATAGACAGAACTGAATTATTTTTTAAAAAATTTCTCTTTTTAACCTAAATGGGAGATTTAAAAATAATTTCATTTTTACTTTTGTATCTAAACAAATGCCAGGAATTTTTAAAGGAGCTATCAGTGTCTCTAGTTCACTTTTAGAGGTGACATCCTCACAGTTGGTTAGATGTTCTTGTTAGTATTTAACCGAACTCCAGTCCTGAGATACAATATTTGGGGAATATTCAGGGTTGCATAATTTAAAGATATTGTTATTTTCAGAAATTTACTTCTCATTTTGTTTTCAATATCATGAAACTATTTGTAGAGTTCTGTACTAATGTTAATTATTATTTCTTTAACTTGCAGATCTGCGAGGTGAGGGGGAACCATTCTGGCTTCTAGTCCAAATGCCAAGTGTGTGACCTGTGGTGAGTTACTTAATTTCTCTGAACCTCAGTTTCCTCATCTTGCACACGGAGAGAATATTTAACCTACAGAATTGATAAGAGGATTCACCGTGATGATCTATATAAAGAACTCAGGTTAGTACAGCTGCTTAGAGAGGGACCTTAATAAACCTTAATAACTTTCTTTTGCTGTGATGTAGTGGAGAGAACAAGGTGAGCCCCTGAGGTAGGAGACCTAGTCTCTTCTTTAACCACTGCTCAGAGGACCAAGGTAACTTGGCCTTGGAAGACCTCAGCTGCCATTAAAATGAGGTTAATAATGTTAAGTCTCTTGCCTGGAGTTTAGATTAAGTGGACTTTGAAGGTCTCCTTTATAAGGTGATCTCTTTGATGATATAACTCTACCCCTTTTAGATATTTTATACATTTAGAAATAGAACTTGCTAGAGTCAGGGATATGTGCTTCTGTGTGTGAATCAGTAAGTGAACTAGTTTTATTATAAGTCAGAGTGGACGTGGAGGAAAGTCTGGCTAACTCTGTTGAGATTGCTTTACTCACCCTTCCCATCTCTGGCTGACATACGTTCTAGTTACCTATTAGCTGAAATCCTGTCTTTACCACTTAGTTTCCAATTTCAGCCACTTATTTACGTGTTTTTGGGCAAGTCACCTAAACTTGCTAAGCCTTGAGGTTATTGTAAAGGGCAGATTACATAATCTCTGTAAAGTTTTTAGCACAGACTCAGATGCACGGTAAGCAGTAAGAGTAGCTATTACTTATTCTTTATTCACTATTTATTGAGCTCCTGCTATGTACCAGGCACTATTCTAGTCTCTAGGGATAGAGAAATGAACAGAAGAGGCTCAGTCCTTTCTTCATGGAGCTTACATTCCTCAGTTCTGGCCTTGAGAAACACCACTATTTAATGACAGCTTCAATTGTAAAAGGCATTCTGCTTTCAGATTTGCTAAAATGTGAAGGGCGAGTGCATTTTAGAATGGAGGAAATAATTTTTTTGTCACTATGTAAGGAATGTTTGTATTTAACATTACCTGGAAAACAAAACTGTTGACAAATTTAGATTGTGGGAGTTCTGGTTTTCTCAGATACAGATTCAGTTCTTTAGGCACTTAGTAAGCATCTACTGTGAACCTGGTCCCCTCCATGGAGAAACTCCTCGTCTGAGCATGCACGGGGAATGGGGTGAGATGCAAGAAGCAGTGACCCTATGCTTTTCATTTTCTTTCAGTGTGAAATATTTGTAAGCATAAAATATGTACCGTATTTTTCGGACTATAAGATGCACTTCCCCCCCCAAATTTGGGAGGAAAATGGGGGTGCGTCTTATAGTCTGAATGTAGCTTACCTGGCTGTTTACATTTACATTGGTAAAATATTATGTTATTTATGTTATTAAATATTTTACTACATTTTTTGCTTCAAAAATTATTTTCCTATTTTCCTCTAAAACCTAGGTGCACCTTATGGTCCAGTGCATCTTATAGTCTGAAAAATCTGGTAATGTAAGTGCTAAGAAAGAACAATAAAAGGACAGAAGCAGAACATCAGCTTTGCTATCGAAGCTCCCTCTGTGCTCCTTCCAGATTGTGCCCTCCTTTTCTGCTGCCCCTTAATCATTACCTTTTATTTTGTTTTGATCATTTGTTTTTGCTTTTTTTGTATTTTTACCATCACTAATGTTTTTCTCTCCAAACACTTGTTATACTTGTGTTTGGACTTTGTAAAAATGCATCATACTCTGAATTTTTCTGGGGCTTTTCCTCCCTTCAACATTGTTTTTAAGATTTAGCTACACGGATGCTTGTAGATAGAATTCATTTGTTTTTCACGGTTGTACAATATTCTATTTCATGCATATGCTGCAGTTTATTCATTTTATTGTGGATAACATTTGGGTTGTTTTTTGTTTCGCGTATTTCAGACAATCCTGAAATGAATATTTTTGTGCCTATATTTTGGGGCATATATTCTTGAATTTCTTACTGCATTGTACAGTAAGATAGCCACTAGCCATATGTGACTACTTACATTAAAATTAATTAAAATTAGGTAAAATTAAAATTTCATTTTATCAGCTGCATTGGCCACATTTCAAGTGCTTAGGAGCCACATGTGACTAGTGGCTACCATATTGGACAGTGTACACATGTAACATTTTCATCATTACAGAAAATTCTCAGTTTCCAGGTTTTACCAATCTTCGTGGCTCTAATTCTCAGCATCATGCAGCATTATAGATGCTCAATAAGTTAGACAGTGCTGTGAAATTACTGTGCAGTGAGGTATTCACATTTTCTTCTCCCCCAAAGTGGTTGATGCCAATTTATGCTCCCGCCAGCAGTGTGGAAGAGTCCTGGGTGCTCTGTCTCCTTGGCTTGGCACTGTCAGACTTTTCAGTTCCTGCCAGTCTGTGTCACGTGTCCTTTGAAGACAGGCTACTCATCTGATGCAGAGAGTGGAGGCCCACGAAGCCCAGCACCAGGTAGCAAAGAAGGCGCTGCCTGCATCGGGTGGGGTTGGGATGTTTCCTAGATTGGCCGCAAGGGACAGAGGACTAAAGTCCAGCCAAAGTGAAGGAGAGAGAGAAAACAGTGAGCAGTAGATTCCCATTGTTGAAACTTCTTTCCCTTCTGCGCCATTTCTGCGTATGGTAGTAAAATTTTCGACAATAAAGGATGTCATTAGAATGAATTTTCTTTGTTACTCGAGTTAATTCTGTGTGGAGTCTTGGTTCCAAATTTAGTTAAAGCTAGGATTTGGGGACTGCATCCTCCTAGGACGTTGCCTCTTTCTGCTGTTGAAAAAGACCCTCCTTGCTCCATACACTATTTAGGTAATGGCTCCTAAGCTTATTTGAAAGGAAGCTTATCCCTATCATGAATGAGATGAAAAGTCCTGTCTGAGTGTTATTTAGGCTTCAGTGACTTTAAAACAAAGGATTGAGAATCAGTTGTTAGGCCACTGTGTGCATAGTCTTATTCCTAACACAAAACTTCAGGAATTACAGCTTGTCTTGCACTCTTCTCACTAGGACTGATAAAGGGAGATTTATCTACCCTCTTGCTCTCCCCAGAATTTAAAAGAAAAAAACATGCAAAAAAACCTTTGTCCTAGCAACCTGAATCCCCTTCATGGAAGTTATGGCAGATAGTGGTAGTGCTGTTTGCTATAGTACAGATTTTGCAGAACTTAGCTAGTGCTAACCACAGAAGAAAGGAGTCACACCCCCACCCACAGCCTCTTTTGGGAACTATTCTGTTTGCTGAGGTCTCAGAGAACAGCACCGGAAGTAGGAGTAACAGTGACTATAGCAGCTGACGTTCATTGGTCACTTACACTGTGTGCCAGGTACCATGTTAAGCTCCCTTTACATGCCTTGTGTCATTAGTTCTCACAGTCCTGTCGCTCCTTTCCCCACTTCATCGACAGGAAGCAGGCTTAGAGTGGTTACATATTTTCCCTAGGGTTCCACAGCTAGCATGTGGTTAATTCGGGGCTTGAACTTTAGTTCTTTCGACCCTTAAGCCCTCCTAAGATTATCCTGAATCTTTTACCAAAAATAGATGAGGAGAAGGACTAGGAAAAGTACCAGGTGTGAGATGGAGGGAACAGAACATCTGTCTTTCTTCCTCTTGTTTTGTGATGGGGAAATAAGAGGCAGATAATAGAGGGGATGGGACTGAGTTGGCCTGCGATGGCTGCTGAGCCAGAGTGTAGTCCTTTATTCTTCTGTGGTGCCTTTCCTGATAAAAGATTCTACTTCTCTAGAAGCAAGCGAGAGACAGTGGACTAAAAAAAAAAAAAAAAAAAAATTGGTAGGAGGACCCAGGATATCAAATGCCAAGTGAAGAACATTGCTGAAACTGGATCTTTAAATTCATGGACACCATTAGCTACTAAAGATGGAAGTTCCACCTGAGTGTACTTTTAAGTGAAAGCTTTTTTCTCTTCAGTGCTCTGAACATCTGCCTCTGAAAGGTAGATAATTTTTGTGCTTCCTGCTGTAGTTTTGGCAAAGCATCATGATGACCTAGACCAGATTTTCTATTAGGGTTAATAATCCATTCATAGGTACAGCTTATTTGTGGTTGCCATTTAGTTACTTCTCTTAGTAATTTTTATTTGACTGCTTGAATATTCCATTACTACACCTCACGTAGGAAGAATTTTGAACAATAGTCCTATTTGTATTTTTTAATAAATGGTTGCTGTTAGTGAATTAACAATGAGACCATATACTCCAGACTGCTTACTCAGGCTTGCAGCTGTCCAAAGTGTTCAGAGTGTAGCTGATCCTCAGGGACTGACTCATGCTAAACACACTTATAAGAAGCTGATAGATCCAGGATACTAAATTAATAATGAGAAGTAGAAATGCCAGGAAGCCTGGGATGCTTTGACCAGCTGGTCATGGTGTTCTTTCCCCATAGTAGGATCTGCCTTGGAAAACAAGTTATATAAGGTTGCTTATTAATCATGGAATCTAAGGAAAGCAAGTGGTTGGGTGAATTTAATAATGACTAATTATAGTACTTTAGCTCTCTTCTGGGGAACCATTTTAAACAGCAAAACTACTGAGAAAAAGTATGAAAATGTGGAAAACATGACACTAAGTTGCAAAAAGACCACTTTTGAGAGTTGAAACAAGAAGGCAGAACATCATTTTCAATTTCAGCGGGGAACATGCGCACAGAATGAATCAAATTTTTCACCTCTTTGCATGTGTCTGGGCACGATTGCAAAAATGCTCCGAGCAGTGATTTTGGGGTTACAAATAAATTTAGTAGGCAGATTCACAAGTATGGGGTTGCAAATACTGAAGAACAAACGTACTTAGGAAGATTGAAGGTGGTGGTGCTGGTACCAGGAAAGAGGGGATCCAAGGCTCAGTCAGCATCACTGGGACTCTTTCTGTCTCTTCTCTTTTACCCTCTGTGGCTGGTAGCTCCGTAATGCCTTACGGTATCCTCCACGTGGCAGGGGAGGTAACTTGCAGCAGCCTCACTTATTCTTCAGAAGCAAAAGGCATTCTTTCATCAGAGCTCCGTGGAACTTAATGAGTCTGGACTTTCACTCAGTGAGAAGTGTAAACCTATTCCTGCACCAGCCACAATGGCTTAGGGGTGGTGTTTTCTGATCAGTTGGGCCAGAGTCGTGCTCACCCTTGTGCAGCAGAGGGTAGAGTTTGTTACTAGACAGTGAGGCACTTGGGGAGAGATATTAGACAGAAAAGCAATCGATAGTACCCTTGAGTTACTTTTTATTTATTTTAATTTTAATTGAATTTATTGGGGTGACATTAGTTAATAAAATTATATGTTTCAGGTGTACACTTCTATAATACATCATCTGTATATTGTACTGTGTGTTCACTACCCCAAGTCAAGTCTCCTATTTTTAAAAACTAACCTTTATTCTTCAGAAAGGTTGCTGCCACATTGAGTTGCAACTTTCTATTGCATTAAGTGCATTTCTGTCATGGCCTCTCCTCCTGCCCCCTTTTTATTGGTGAGTAGTATTCCATTGTATAAATATACCACAGTCTATTTATCCTGCTTGTTGACGGACATTTTTTTTCAGTATGAATAAAGGTGCCATGAGCATTATTTATAGATTTTTGTGTAGATATGGAATCACAGGCTTCTTGATACTATATTTTTAGACATGTTGTATGTGAATGGTTAAAGGGATGGCTTAATGCTACAGCTGCCTAATCTCATCCATTACCTCTTAATTCTGCCTTGTTTGACTCTTAGGGGGCAACTTTATTTTTAAGTTTCCAGGACATCCTGTATTGTATACGGACTACAATTTAGTCATTCTGCAAGTATATTTGTGTGTGTGTGTTTGTTCTCCTAGGTGACATATATTGGGTTGGCCAAAAAGTCTGTTTAGTTTTTTTCCATAAAATAAAAGACACATTTTCCATTTCCACCAATAACTATCAATTTGGATATTCTGAGTACGTCAGCTGTCTCCCACTATTGGCTTCTAGTGGGTAGAGGCCAGAGGTGCTGCTAAACACCTTCTAATGCCTCAGACAGCCCCACAGAAAGAATTATTTGGCCAAAATGTTAATAGTTCCAAGAAACTTCGCAAACCATTTTTGATGTGTTCAATCAGTTCACCTTCTCCATACACTGCACAAATCGTTTTTTTGCATTTTGGTTGCATTTTTACCTTTCTTAAAATAATAAAGCATAATGCACCAGAAATGTTGCATATTTCCTTTCATCTTCAATATTAACATGGCTGCACAAAAATTCATCAATTTTCCCTGGCTGGTGTAGCTCAGTGGATTGAGCGCGGGCTGGGAACCAAGCGGTCCCGGTTCGATTCCCAGTCAGGGCACATGCCTGGGTTGCGGGCCAGGTCCCCGTGAGGGCCATGTGAGAGGCAACCATACATTGCTGTATCTCTCCCTCTCTTTCTCCCTCCCTTCCCCTCTCTCTAAAAATAAAAAAAAATTAAAAAAAATTTCATCAATTTTGATAAGTTTTCTTTAATGCATACTGATATGACAGCTGTCACAATACAATCTAACAAAAGTCTTCTGAATGAAGTTAAAGACAACTAAGCACTACTAGAGCATCGTATGGAAACAATGTAACAAACTTTTTGGGTAACCCAGTAAATCTACTTGGGTGGCATTGTAGCCCACTGGATGAGTGTGGACATGGGCATCGGACCTCGATTTGTAGCCTGGTTCTCGCTTCTTCAGGCTGTGTGACTTTAGGCATGCTTCCTAATCTCCTTGAGCTTTGCTTTATGTGAAAATTAGGCTAAAAACAATACTTATGGAAGAGAGTTGGTGTGAAGATGAAGCGAGATAATGATATAAAATGCCTGTTGTCACAGTGACTGATGTATAGTCAGCACTCTGATGTTGCCTGTGTAACTATTGATAGGAGAGAGAAGACAGTCATGAAATATTAAAAATTAGGAAGACATTAGTGTGGATACAGCAATTTAGCAAATTGGGAAAAAAGACCACGTGATCTTGCTAGTCTTTTAAAATGTATATATGTTCCTCTGGCGCCCTCCCCTCACCTCGTGTTCATTTTAATGTCGCCTCTTTGCAGTTAACTCAGAGAACAACATTAAAGCTTAATTTTCTTTTCTTCTTCTTCTTTTAGTTCTAGAGTCTAGACAGGGAATAAAAAATCTTAAGAAGAAGCATAATTTTCTGGTTAAGACAGCAAATTGAGATTTAGTTTTTTATTTTATTTTGGTTTTTTTAAATGCATTTCTTGAGAGAGTTCAAAGAGTATATCAGACAGCATTACCATAAGGAGCTAAATAATGTTCCATTGTATGGCAATACTTTGGATATTTGTATATGGAAAATATCCATAGACAATGGATATATTGCTTATCCATTCATCAGTTGATGGACATTTTGGTTATTTCCACTT
>PVJI01017535.1:0-35543 GCA_004026765.1 Micronycteris hirsuta
CTCTTATACTTTCGTTTTTTTACATTAGGATTTTGATTCATTTGGAATTTATCCTAATGAAAGTTTTATCATATATAGAGAACCAACTTTATTTTTCCTCAGTGGCTACCTATTTTTCCCAATACTTTCATGGAATAATCCCCACCTTTTCCGCAGTGGATTTGAGATACCACCTTTATGATTGTTGTAGGAAAAAAGTTATGATTGGTGTAGGCAAAAAGTGGCCCTTCTCCGCTTTCCTTTTCACATATTTGGCTATCTATGTATGAATTAACCATCTGTTTCCCATATATTGTTAGTTTCTCTTATTTTGTGAGTTTCTGTCTGTGCCACTCACCCTTTGTTATGTGCGAGATTATGCTCCTCCATTTTCATTTGCCTTTGGTATTGTTTGTGGCTGAAGCCGTGTCTGATGCTGTTATCTTCAAAGTGCTTTGAATATTTATCGCTGCTCTTGATCGTCACAGCTTTGCTGTAAGGTAGTTTAAAATGAAGCTGAAGCCCTGGCTGGTGTAGCTCAGTGGATTGAGCGCGGGCTGGGAACCAAGCGGTCCCGGTTCGATTCCCAGTCGGGGCACATGCCTAGGTTGCAGGCCAGGTCCCCGTGAGGGCCATGTGAGAGGCAACCACACATTGCTGTTTCTCTCCTTCTCTGTCTCCTTCCTTCCCCTCCCTCTAATAATAAATAAAAAATAAAAAATCTTTAAAAAAAAAAAAAATGAAGCTGAAGCAGGTGAAACACAAAGAAATCCAGCAAATTTCCTAATTTCATTCGATCTTTAGTGGTAGAGTCCCTATTATCTAAAAAAATACTTTAAAGATGCATGCCAATCTCCATTTATGCCTGTATGCATGCTATGCCATTTATGCCTGGTTCATTGTTTTGCAGGGAGTATCGCACTCAGCACCAAACACTGAAGACATTTCGTTGTGTTATGCCAATCGCTCCGCTGCCCTCTTCCACCTGGGTCAGTTCGAAGTGAGTACCAGGGTGCCTGGTGTGATGGGAGAGGGCCTGGGAGAGGTCTGCCGGAGGACTAGACCTTCGTCTCTGCTTCTGCCTTAGAACATAGAATTGAGCCGTACTGCAGGCGGAGTTGGAAGCAAACTGACATCCGCCCAGGCTTGTTCCTTCCCCTGATTCATTTTGCCTATCAGAGGTGATTCTGTGGGGTGGTGTCAGTGGGTAAGAGAGTCATGGCACATTCCACAGGGCGCTGGATCCTATCCAGTGGGTCAGCAGTTCTCAGTGTCAAGATCATCTGTGAGATAAGTTGCTAATAATACTTCAAGTTCCAAGTGTTTGCAAACTATTTACTTGTTCGTTTGCTTTTTACATAAGTAGAGCATGTTCAAGATGATCCCTGCAATAATCCAGCCCACCCTCAATATGCATTTTGAGTGAGAAAGTAAAAGTGGCACCGAAACACCCGTGTGTGCCTGTGAAGGGGTGGGTTTTGGAGGAGGAGCTTCCTTCTCATTCCTTACTTGAGTTCTAAGGATATGCTCTAAAGTGCCATTGTGCTACATCAGCTTCAGAATTCTACAGAAGTTTAAATTATGCCCTAGGAGTAAGAACTATAATAATATTTCAGTAGTCACAACTTCACACTTATTGCCCTATGGACTGAAAAGGAAGAGCAGGGCTCTAACTCTAGGTCCTAAGCAAGAAAGTCCTGGACTGCTGAAGACAATGATTGGGAAACCTGTGAAACATTCGACCCTTTATAACTTTCCTGTATTGGTTATTTCTGTTCCCTTCTTATAATAGTGACCGCCGTGTGTTGGGCACATACTGTGTTCCAGGCACTCCTTTCAGCACTTTAGTTACATGGCCTTACTTTCATCCTTATTTCAACCCTCGGAGCCTAGGAGAATGATATTATTATCCCTGTCTTTCCGATGAGAAAGCTAAGTCACTTGCACAAGGTCATACAGGAAGTAAGAGGCAGAGTCGGTCTTGGAATGCAGGTCCTGCCCTCTTAGCCACCATGCTATAATTCTACTATCTATTAGACTACTTTTCTTAAAAACAGAAATATTTAATGAGATAGTTAAATACAATCTCTTTAGTGTAGATTTCTAATCACTCAATTAAAAGATTAATCACCTGGCAGGTGGCTTAGTTGGTTGAAGTCTCATCTTGTACACCAGAGGGAACAGGTTTGACCCCCAGTTTGGATGTGTACAGGAGGCAACCGACCAATGCTTCACTCTCACATCAGTGTTTCTCTCCTTCTCTCCTTTCCTCTCTCTCTCAAATCAATAAACGTATCCTTGGGTGAGGATTAAAAAAAGATCATATGGCCCGGCTGGTGTAGCTCAGTGGATTGAGCGCGGGCTGGGAACCAGAAGGTCCCGGTTCGATTCCCAGCTGGGGCACATGCCTGGGTTGCGGGCCAGGTCCCCAGTGAGGGCCATGGGATAGGCAACCATACATTGCTCTTTCTCTCTCCCTTCTCCTCTCTCTGAAAATAAATAAATAAAAAATCTTAAAAAAAAAAAAAGATCATATGGTACAGTGTGGTTTTTTAAAAATAAGTGTATGATTGTAGTTGCTCCATTTTCAATAATCCTTGACTTTCCTATAGATTTTTGTTCAGACTCTCAGTAGATATTGAAGAGTAGGGACCAAGGATCATTTTGTGATTTCCTTTCTGTTCTCAGGCATGTCTTAAAGACACCATCAGCGCACAGATGCACGGGTATCCAGAAAGGTTGCAACCCAAGGTGATGCTGCGTAGGGCGGAGTGTCTGCTGAATCTGGGGAGACTACAGGAGGCAAGCCAGGTCATCAGTGATCTTGAAAGTAACTGTGCTGCCAAACAAACCCCAGCAGCTTCCCAGTTTCAGCTTCTGCAGAGAACCCTCTATCGTCTGAAAATGAAGGTACAAGAAAAGGAGCATCTCACAGAAGCCTTCCCAGCAGCTCTAACCAGTGCGTTCGAGGATGTGAACCTAAGGGAAGAGAATGAACAGATATCCAGTGCGTCATCATCTGTCAGCTTATGCACAGACCCTTTAAAAGGCCGCTACCTGATCGCCACAAAAGATATTCTCCCAGGAGAGCTCTTGGTGAAGGAGGATGCTTTCGTGAGTGTCCTTAACCCAGGAGAATTGCCACCACTACGTTATGGCCTGGAAAGCAAATGGGATACCAGAGTTGCCATTGGGGATCTCTACTGTCACCGGTGTTTGAAGCATACTTTGGCCATAGTTCCCTGTGATGGATGCAGCTATGCCAAGTATTGCAGCCAAGAGTGTATGCAGCAGGCCTGGGATCTCTACCATAGTACAGAGTGTTCTCTAGGGGGGCTGCTTCTCACACTGGGGGTGTTTTGTCACATTGCCCTGAGGTCAACTCTTTTAGCCAGATTTGAAGATATTGGCAAAGTCACGAGGACGCTTTGTGGTGAGATTAGTAACAAGGACATCAGTTTACCTGAAAGCAAGAATCTGGTGCAAACACTCAGTTATGACTGGGGAGGGGAGAGTGAGAGAAATGGCGAAACACTTGAGCCCCCAATTCCTGGATGTGACATTAATGGGAAGTATGAAAATAATTATAAGGCTGTCTTCAGTCTTTTGCCCCATACTAAACATCATAGCGCAGAACACAAATTCCTCTGTGCTCTAAGTGTCTCTGCGCTGTGCAGGCAGCTGGAAGCAGCCAATTTACAGACTCGCACGGCAAGTCTGAAGCCCTCACAGCCAAAAGCAGCAGCAGTTCCCGTGATGTGCCCAGAGTCGCCTGTTTGGGGAGTGGCCATGCTGAGGCACATGCTTCAGCTACAGTGTAATGCTCAGGCAATAACTACTATGCACCAAACAGGTAAGAGGGAAACTTTTCTGCCTTACAGTATTGTTCTTGGTGTAGGTGACGTTCAGGGAGAAAGAACCATGAAGAAACAGACCAGGTAGTTCCATGGGAAAACACAGTTGTCTTGTATTATCGTGATTATGCCATTGAAAAGCCATGTGTCCCTAACAAATTAGTTGATCCCACTGCCTCAGTGTACTCATCTTTAAAGTGGGTGGTTTAATCCCATATAACTTTTCAGAGTTGTGAAGATGATATGTTTGTTTGTAAAAATACTTTAAAGTTAAGCCCCTAACACCCCATTGATTTTTTATTGTGAAGGAAAACGGAAACAATAGTTAAACAAGACTACAGAAATCTATAGTTAAGTCACCCGAGTCTTCGCCGGCCAGTGTGACTCGGGTGCTCTGTTGCTTCTCTTTCCAGTTGACAAATTTTTCTCATTCTCCTGTTTTAAATTTCCAAGACAGGAATCTGGCCGAGCACAACTCTACACACAAGGCTGACGTAAGCTGTTGGCCAGCCTATGTTCGGGCTGTGTGCTGACGAGGTGGCTAACAATGTAGGGGCCCCTTCTAGACACAGACCAGACTGGCCCAGCTTTTCTTAAACGGTGTAGATAAGGCTGTTTCGGGTAGATGGGGAGGTTGGCTGTGCCCAGCGTCACGAGTGACATCTCTAATAGGAAAGCATTGACAACAGATCTATTATTAGAAAAGAAATGGTATTTGCAATATTTCTATCACATGATCTCCATTTTAGCAGATAATGTCTTTTGATTCAATCAGTTCATTATATCTTCCTGAATTTTCTGATTAATTGTTGAAGGGAAAAACTAGTTATTAACCAGCTTACGGACAGATTAATGTTAAACGTGGCTTGGTTAAGCTGAACAGGGTGAGCTCTTTGATGTCTCATATTAGGTCATGTAGAATTGTGTCAATCTTTTGTTTATGGATTTTTATCTTTAATTTTAATTCAGCTGTCGGCTTATATGGTATCTAGGTATTTCACTGGAGGTGTCTTAGGGCAAGACTCCCTTCCCTGTCATGTGGCACATGGACATCCAATAATAGCACTGGCTTCCTCCCAGGGCACTGCAAAATCCCACTGTAAGCTACTCTCTGTTTTATTCTCTGCCTTCTTTTGTTTCCTTGAGCCATTGCTGCCTTCTAAAACGCATCTGTTGAGTGTTTTCCCAGAATTATTTTTCCCTCTGGGTACATTCACTAGCATTTTAAAAAATATGGTTTTCATTTTGTTTTGTTTTTCTGAGTATAAAAAATAGATATAGGCCTCCAGATTATAATGGCAGAAAGTAACCAACTCTTGATTCCATTTTGTCTTGCCTCGAAACTACTTAATAGAACATACAAAAAAGATACAAATGTCAGAAACTCTGAAAGCCATGGACACTATTGTCTAGGTAAACAATAGCGGTGACCACTAACTCCAGTTGAGTCCCTGAGACAGAATGACGGAGCCACATGGACAAAAGAAGGTGTTTTCCATCCGCTTTCCTCCATTGGCCCAAAACAGTGGTTTTGACAGTCAAAACAGTGGTTTTGCTTAATGTAAGTGACATTTCATTACACTCAGCTCTTTCTTTGCATAGCAAGTTTGGGGTGAAATTTTTCACAAGTTGTTAAGAGGGTTGGGATGGTAAGAGTGTATACAGCTAGGAATATCTGTATTTTCTGTGGGTAATAAGGACTAGAGAAATAGGTACGTAGCATAATACTGGCCACCTGGGGTGATGGACAGGGGATTGGAGACTCTGGCTTTGTAAGAGTCTAATATGTTATACATAATTTATTCTTATTTTATGATATTTTAAATATATATGCATAGAAAAATAACTGAAAGCAAAAATACCAAAATCTTAATTAACAGTGATTAATTCTGAAAGTGGAAATATGGGTGATTTGCTACTTTCTTCTTTGAACGTTCCTATATTTTTAAAATTAAAAATTCACATAGTGGTAACGTTATTCTAGGAAATATAAAATGAGTTGTATACCTTTCCCATCAGTATAGAAAAATATATTTTTAAAAAACAATTCACAGAGCAAAAGATAGGAAGATGATAAAAATGAGTCTATAATAGTAAATATAAATGGGCTAAATTCTATTAAATAATCTTCCAGAATGGGTAAAAATTAAGATCCAATTATGTTCCATTTACAAAAGGACACCTATAACAAAATAACAGAGTGTTTGGGCAAGACTTGTCAGGAATCACGGGCTACTCAGGGTATTAGTATCCTGCTGGCCATTACATAACTTTCTTCCCACTTTTCTAAGTTCCTCTGGCTGGGTTAATAATCAAATTAACGTGAGACAGATTAACAGGAGAAAATGTCTAAAACTTGCTGTGGATGCACATGCAGGGTGCCATAGGAATATGAGACCCGAGGGGGGCCCGTAGGACAGTGGAGGCTCATTTGCCATTCTGGAGCTAAGGAGAAGGAGGGGCTTGTGGTTTGGGACTTAGAAGGGCAGGGAGGCAGTTTACATGGAGATGGAAAAGCAAATGTTTGGTAAATAAATGTTTGCTGGGCCATCTTTAACAATGGGACACAGCCCTGGCTCGTGTGGCTCAATGGATTGAGTGCCAGTCTGTTGAACCGAAGGGTTGCTGGTTCAGTTCCCAGTTAGGGCACATGCCTGGATTGCAAGACCAGGTCCCCCACCAGTAGGAGGCGTGCGAGAGGCAACCACACATTAATGTTTCTCACTCTCTCTTTCTCCCTCCCTTCCCCTCTAAAAATGAATGAATAAAATCTTAAAAAAAAAAACCAATGAGACACAGAGAAGACTTTGAACAAATGGGCCTTGCTAGGTTCCTCTCTATCACACCCTAGTTCATATCAATCTATAGTTATCTGTGATAACTCCCTTCCTGGAGTAGATCCTCTGTCCACACTCCCTTTAGGCATATTTTGGGGTGGCAACTCTGCTCCTCTTCAGTATGAAACAGCGGAACTCAAGGTGAGATATCTAGTGAAATAAAGAAGGCATTTTATCTTTATAAAGCTCTCTACACTGAAATATATCATCAACCTTAGCTCTCAGACACAGAGGGATTGTGTCTATAAAACAAAAATAATTAAGTATACAAGAAGAAACTGGCAAAGTTCCGTAATTGTGAGAAACTCTGATATACCACTCTGACTTTGATCAACAATATTAAAAATTATCTAGAAGCCAAGATAGCATAATAATCCAGGGGAGTCAGGAGATACATATCAAAACTTACGTCCTAAAAAAAAATTTTTTTTTTTAGAATTTATTTACTTATTTATTTATTTTTAATAATACTGCTTTTATTTTTTAGAGAGAGGAGAAGGGAGGGAGAAAGAGAAGGAGAGAAACAGCAATGTATGGTTGCCTCTCACATGGCCCTCACTGGGGACCTGGCCCGCAACCCAGGCATGTGCCCCAACTGGGAATCGAACCGGGACTACTTGGTTCCCAGCACGCGCTCAATCCACTGAGCTACACCAGCCAGGCTATTTATTTATTTTTAGACAGAAGGGAAAGGAGGGAGAAAGAGAGGGAGAGAAACATCAGTGTGTGGTTGCCTCTCACGTGGCCCTCACTGGGGACCTGGCCTGCAACCCAGGCATGTGCCCTGACTAGGAATTGAACCGGCGACCCCTTGGTTTGCAGCCTGCACTCAATCCACTGAGCAACACCAGCCAGAAAAAAATGAAAAAAACAAAACGAAAACAGACACTTGTGTCCCATAGGCCAGGAATTTGGTGAGCTTTCTCTGTGAAGGGCCCGACAGTAAGTATTTTGGGCTCTGCAGGCCGTGTGGTCTCTGCAACCACTCACCTGCCACGGTGGCTTGAACGCAGCCATAGACACACCAATGAATGAGAGCGGCTGGGTCCCTGTAGAACTTTACTGTGGACACTGGAATTAGAATTTCTTATAATTTTTCATGCCATGAGAATTATTTTCATTTTTTTCACCACTTAACAATGTAAACACCGTTCTTAGACCCCATCTGTACAAAAACAGGCAGCAGGCAGGATTTAGTCCAGGGGCTGCAATTTACAGATTCCTGACATAGACAAGGATTTGGCAAATCTAATGAAGAAATCCAAGAAAAGAAAACTCCACAAATTTAGGAACAATGAGGGGATGTATCCAATAACATAAGTTTACTTATAAATTTTAAGCAAATATTCAATACAGTTTTAACCTACTGAATTTGAAAATATTAAGCCGACAACTTTGTAGAAAAATGTAATTGCCTACATTTTCCCAGGAGGAAAACACTTCGAAAATCCAGTTGCGGAAGAAATTGAAAGTTACCAAAATATTTCCATAAAAACGAACCAGACCCACTCTTTTCTGTGTAAAAGTTCTTTAAAACTTTTCAGGAACATACTTAGCCACATTTACAAAAATTTAAAAAAAGAAAAAAATCTTTCAAGGAACAGATGATTTTTATACAATATAAACTGTGTCAAGGCATGCGGGAACCTAGAACCTTTCGCAATCACTTTACGGAGCTAGAAATAAAAATTATAGACCAGTCTCACTTGTGAATATAGATGGAGAAACCCTGAATAGATCACTGCCATATCACATCCAATAGTTTATTAAAGGAATAATAATATAAGACCAAGTAGAGTTTCTTCCAGAAATGCAAGGATATTTTAATTTGGAGGGATGTGAAAGAAGGCTTGGATAAATACAGAGACGTGCTTAGATGGAAAACTGCAAATTATAAACACGACCCTGGCCCATGTGGCTCAGTTGATTGGAGCATCGTCCAGTAAACAGAAAGGTCAAGAGTTTGATTCCTGGTCAGGGCATATGACTAGGTTGCGGGTTCAGTCCCGTTAAGGGCTCCTACTAGAGGCGGCTGATGGATGTTTCTTTCACATCGATGTTTCTCTCCCTCCCTTACCCTTCCTTTCAAATCAATGAACATGTCCTTGGTTGAGGAGTAAAACAAAGCAAAAGCCTATAAAAATAATAGTTTTGCACATTAACCTAATCAGTCTAATACAGTTTCAAACAAAATCACAATTAGATTTTTCTTGGAATTTGACAATGATGCTGAAGTTCATCTTGAATAAGTGGATGAGAACAGCCTTTTTGTTTTATTGAAGGGGCTTGGTACTATCAGATTTCATATCAACATTGAACTACAGTAATTAAAAACAGTATGGTTCTGATATGATACTATTAAATTCTTCAAATCATTACAAAGTTAAATATTTTTCAATTAGACCAAAAAATATGTAGAAAAAGTGCAGTAAGCATGCATATAGTCTTGGAGTGAGAGAGGCTTTCTAAAGTATGTAATTCCAAATTTAGGAAATTAAAAGATAGCTAGATTTATCCTAAATACCAAACATCAGAAACAATGCCCTTGCTGGTATGGCTCAGTGGATTGAGTGCCGGCCTGCAAACCAAAAAGTTGCCTTTTCCAGTCAGGACACATGCCTGGTCCTCAGGTGAGGGTGTGCAAGAGACAACCAATCAGTGTATCTCTTGCATGTTGATGTTTCTCTTCCTCTCTCCCTCTTGTCCTTTCTCTCAAAAGAGAATAAAAAGAAAAAACACTTATCGGTAAAGAAGATAGAGAGTATAGGTGAACAAAGAGATCCTTGAAGGAATGAGAACTTTGGACTGGGAGGCAGCAGACCTGAGTTCCCATTCTGGATGCACCACTGACTCAGGATGAACTTGGTCAGGGTACTTGAACTCTGCATATCTCAGTATTCTCATATGGATAAAGAGAGGACCAGATGAACCTCCAGGCCTCTGGGAAAGATTACAAAAATGGCCCCAACAACTTTTTCCATCCCTGTGTGTTTGTCCCTTTGCAATTTGACATTGCTTTTTCTCCCATCAAGGCGTGGTGTGCGTTTCCCCTGCCCTGGAATCTGGGCCAGCCCTTCAACTTGCTTTGACCAATGGAATGCTGTAGAAGTCAGTGACCTTATGTGACTCCTGAACCTAAGCCTTAAGAGACCTTGCAGCTTCTGTTGTCACTTTCTTAAAATGCTGATGTAGCCCTGAGAACAGGCCTGGGCCGGCCTCCTTGGGGAATAAAGACCGAGTGCCAGATGAGTGCAGTCATGTGAGAAGTCCAGGCAAGCCCCGCAGAAACAGCACTTGGCTGAGCCCAGAAAGAGTTGCTGGCGCACAGCGATGTCAGCAAATGAAATAGTTGTTGTTTTACACTCCCTACCTCCAAAAACCCATAATCAAAAATTAAAATGTGATGACAAAATGAGAGAACATTGCAAACAACTATACATCTCTTCAAATCAACTTTTTATAATATGCAGTGATGAAAATGTTCTAAAACTGGATTGTGATAATGGTTGCACAACTTTTGGAAATGTAAGCTTCCAAAAAAAGTCATTAAATTTGAACACTTAAAATGAGTGAATCTTATGGTAAATTGTATCTCAATAGAGCTGTTAAAACTATACATAAGCAAGCACTTCTCAAAGTAGTAATAAAGGTGGTCTTGTCTAACCTCTCTCTAGTAATGAGAAGAAGCCGTTTTTGCCTGTCCGATTGGCAAAGTAGTTCTGTTGCTATGGTAATTTTATGATGGTGGTGGTGGTGGTGTAAGGAAACGGCTATAACATACTAAGTGAAAAGCAGCGCCATGTTGCCAAGGATGTTAAAAATTCCATAGGTAAGGCTAGAAAGAGGGCTGCAAGGAAATGTACCAAAATGTTATATCTGGCTGGTAGGATTATAGTTGACTTTATTTTCGCTATAATTTTCAGCTTTTTAACATTTTTCTGAGTACCGTGTATTCCTTTTGAAGTAATGCTTGAACCTCGAAGTACCCGCTGAGCTAAAGCCAGCCCTGTGTATTCCTTTTGTAATTTTAATTGGTTTTTAAAAATAATAACAGCAATTCAAATGATTTAAATACTTTTTAAAAAATACTTTATTTTTTTTTATTTTTAGAGAGAGGGGAAGGGAGGGAGAAAGAGAGGGAGAGAAACATCCATGTGTGGTTGCCTCTTGAGTGACCCCCACTGGGGACCTGGCCCACAACCCAGGCATGTGCCCTGACTGGGAATCAAACCAGTGACCCTTTGGCTCACAGGCCAGCACTCAGTCCACTGAGCCACACCAGCTGGGGCTTTAAATACTTCTTATATCAACATTTTTAAGGCTCTTGATACAGGTTGCTACATTGCCCTCCAGGAAAGCTGTATCAGTAACCGCCCCCCCCAGTAATGTTCACTTTCATCTTTGAATTCAGTCAGAATTTGTTTTAGTCTGCTCTTCTTTTTTTTTTTTTGTTTGTTTTTTTAATATATTTTATTGATTATGCTATTACAGTTGTCCCAATTTTTTTCTCCCCTTTATTTTCCTCCACCCTTCACCCCCTCTTCCACCAGTATTCCCCCCACCCCTTAGTTCATGTCCATGGGTCATACTTATAAATTTTTTGGCTTCTCAATTTCCTATACTATTCTTAACTCCCCCCTCCCCCGTCTATTTTGTACTTACCATTTATGCTTCTTATTCCTTGTACCTTTCCCCCCACTCTTCCCCCTCCCTCCTCCTCCCTCCCTCCCCACTGATAACCCTCCATGTGATCTCCATTTCTGTGATTCTGTTCCTGTTCTAGTTGTTTGCTTAGTTGGTTTTTTTTTTAATTTTTTAAAAGATTTTTTAAATTTACTTTTAGAGAGAGGGGAAGGGAAGGAGAAAGGGAGAGAAACATCAATGTATGCTTGCCTCTCACACACCCCTACTAGGGACTTGGCCTGCAACCCAGGCATGTGCCCTGACTAGGAATTGAACTGGTGACCCTTTGGTTCGCAGACCCGCACTCAACCCACTGAGCTACACCAGCTAGGGCTGTTTTGGGGGTTTTTTTTAGGTTCAGTTGTTAGTAGTTGTGAGTTTGTTGTCATTTTACTGTTCATATTTTTTACCATCTTCTTTTTCTTAGATAAGTCCCTTTAACATTTCATATAATAAGGGCTTGGTGATGATGAGCTCCTTTAACTTGACATTATCTGGGAAGCACTTTATCTGCCCTTCCATTCTAAATGATAGCTTTGCTGGATAGAGTAATCTTGGCTGTAGGTCCTTGCCTTTCATGACTTGGAATACTTCTCTCCAGCCCCTTCTTGCCTGAAAAGTTTCTTTTGAGAAATCAGCTGACAGTCTTATGGGCACTCCTTTATAGGTAACTGTCTCCTTTTCTCTTGCTGTTTTTAAGATTCTCTCCTTCTCGTTAATCTTGGGTAATGTAATTATGATGTGCTTTGGTATGTGTTTCCTTGGGTACAACTTCTTTGGGACTCTGAGCTTCCTGAACTTCCTGGAAGTCTATTTCCTTTGCCAGATTAGGGAAGTTCTCCTTCATTATTTTTTCAAATAAGTTTTCCATTTCTTGCACTTCCTCTTCTCCTTCTGGTACCCCTATGATTCAGATATTGGAATGCTTAAAGTTGTCCTGGAGGTTCCTCAGCCTCTCCTCATTTTTTTGAATTCTTATTTCTTCATTCTGTTCTGGTTGAATGTTTATTTCTTCCTTCTGGCCCAAATCGTTTAGTCCCAGTTTCCTTCCCTTCACTGTTGGTTCCTGTATTTGTAGCTTTATTTCACTTTGCATAGCCTTCACTTCTTCCTCTATTTTATGACCATACTCAACCATTTCTGAGAGCATTGTGATTACCAGTGTTTTGAACTCTGCATCTGATAGGTTTGCTATCTCTTCATTGCTTAGTTCTATTTTTGGAGCTTTGATCTGTTCTTTCATTTGGGCCATATTTTTTTGTCTCAGTGCACCTGTTACGTAGTAAGGGGTGGAGCCTTAGATATTCGCCAGGGCGAGGCAACTCATTTTGCTGTGTTGTGGTGCTGTATGTGTGGGAGGGGTCAGAGAGGGAGCAATGCTGCTTGCTCAGCTCTCAGCCGGCTTTCAGTCACTTCCTCCACTTCCCATAAGCAAATTGGGCCCTTCTGGCGCTGATTCCTGGGTGGGCTTGTGTATGTTCTAGGACCCTGTGGGTCTCGCCAACAAACTCTGCTATGAGGCTGGGAGTTTCTCCCACCATCACGATTCCCACAGGTCCTTACAGCCAGAGGTTTTGAGGCTTTATTTCCCCGTGCTTGATCCCTGGGTTGGTAGTCTATCTCGCTCCATAGTTGTTCCTCCCCCATTTAACCCATGCAAACGTGGGGCCGCTGGTCTGCCAGCCACTGCCTTGCCGCAAGTTCTCTCCGCCCGGCTGCCTGTCTCCACCCCGCCTACTGGTCTGGATGAATGGTTCTTCTTTCATTCTTTGGTTGTCAGACTTCCATTCAGTTGGATTTTCTGGCAGTTCTGGTTGGTTTTTGTTTTTAAATTTGTTGTCGTCCTTCTTTTGGTTGTGCAAGGTGGCACAGTGTATCTACCTACGCCCCCATCTTTGCCGGAAGCCTCTAAAACCTAGTCTGCTCTTACTTCTAATCTGGTTATATCCCTTTTTATTATTTCTTTGGGGTTCTAGCACCTCCCAACTTAGTGTTCTCATTGAATTTCATTAGCAGCTGTTTCATTAGTACCACAGAAGGATTAAGGATTAGTCTGTTACCTAGGATAGACTTTGACAAAGCTGTAAAAATGCATATTTTTACCTTAGTATAAAGCCTATTTGATCAAAGTTCCTCAGAAACCTCTCTTTGGTACTTACGGGTGCGAACTGACCGAGGATGACATTGTAGACCTCAGTATACGTGGTTCTGTCCCCACGGGAACGGCACATTTTGTGATGTAGCTGAATTCATGTCATAACAAGGCTCAGTGAGGTGCTCCGTAGGTCCAGATCAACTCACCGCCCTTCGCTTTCCCTCTTCACCAACCAAGGAATCTTCAGTCTGGGTCCTTGATTACTTATATACACACAGATGTCTTGTTTTGTAAACTATCTACCAGAACAGGTGTGCACTGGAAGGGTTGTGAATGAACCGTTTTCCTTTACTTGAATCCCATTTTAAATGCACCAGGGATATTAACAAGATGCAATGCACTTTGGTAAAATAAAGAATCACACTCCTTTTTTTTTTGTTCTTTTATGCACAAAATGTCACATACTAAATTTGGTTGATAAAGTACCTACATATTCTCACTTTCTATTATCTGCTAATAGATGACTAATGCAAAACATTGAACATTTTTTAATCAATACTTAATTTTTTAGAAATAATTAGAGAGGGACTCAACTCTGACAGAAATACTCACCCCACTCAGTTCCTGGGCCTACTTCTGTTAGAGGATAACCTATAAATAATTTATGAAGCTGACATTACTCACTTTATTGTGATCATTTTTTCTGGGAAAATCTTAGCAGCTGTTCTAATATAGATTGCCAGTTATCAGTAGCTGGGAATGCAAGTCAACTTTTAATTATGCAGAGGCTGATTATTCAGACCACAAACTGTTCGTGCCCTGTACCGCTCCTTCCTGCCGCCTCCCTTTTAGCGTTTTCTCTGCTCATTAGCACGCACACCAGAAGGGCGACATCGGACGAGGGGGAGGAGGGGAGACTAAAATCTGTTAAGCATTCAGGAGATGCTCTGATGAAAGATTTCAATACAATTTGTGACTAAAATTGAATCATTTGGATTCTTTGTGAATGTTATTTGTTCTAGTCTTGTCCTCCATGGCAACAGATAATAGGATGGTCTGCAGAGAAACAACATTATTCCTGTATTTCATGTTGGCCTTTCTAGAACATTTTCACATGGTGGTTCATGATATTTCCTTTATTCATTACATTTGTCTCTAGACTACTTGATTTCTTTGGAGATTGGTGTATTGTGATTCCCAGCATAAGACAATGATACCACAATTATCTGATGGTTTTTTAGTTTTCCAGAATACTGAAAGTTACCCTTCAAGTACTACTGTCTTTTATATTTCAACCAGTTTTGTTGGAAATATGCTTTCCTCATACTTAAACTAGTGCCACTGAACACGGTTTAAGCCCGTCTAGACGCCCCAGCTTGTCTGTCGCGCCTGTTCCCGAGGCGTGTTTGACTACTACAAAAACCCATGCCGGTCTGCTGTCCTCCCAGGAACCTCTGGGGAAGTGAACTGTTGCAGCGTAGTAAAACTTGAGTGGTACAGTGTTTTTGTTTGCTCTGAGACTGTTATTTTTTTTTTAAGATTTTATTTATTTATTTAGAGAGAGGAGAAGGGAGAGAGAAAGAGGGGGAGAAAAACATCAATCAGTTGCCTCTTGCATGCCGCCAACGGGGGACCTTGCCCACAGCCCAGGCATGTGCTACAACCGGGAATCGAACCAGCGACCATTCGGTCTGCAGGACAACGCCCAACCCACTGAGCTATACCAATAAAGGCAGGCTGTTATTCTTGTATAGGTTTTCCGCCTCCTTCTCCAGTCTGTCACCTGTCACCTTGGTCATTGTCAGAACCTGCCTCTTATTAGTTCTCTGTTTCTGGACGGTTGTGGGCCGAGGAACTGAGTAACTAAGCCAGTTAGAGCTGTGGCTGGAACGGGAGCCGGCAGGCCTGCTCAGGAGCACAGAGAACTCGCAGACAAATGTGAGTGCGCCAGCTTGGGTGCAGAGGTAGCCTCACTGCTTAGAGGCCTTCTTCCTCCCTTTGTCATGTTCAGTCATGGGGCTAAATTGCTGGCTAACTGTGTTTCAAAGAAGTCACTGTTTGAAAAAAAAAAAAAGGAGAAGAAGACAGTCTGGGACACGGGACTTCTCTTTAACAGAATTAGCTCAGAACTTTTCTCAGTGAGAACTACGCTGACTGATGTCCCAGAAAATTGGGACAAAGGGCAGAACGCACAAGTGAGCATAAGGTTTTTTGCTTTTTAAAAGCATATTATAAGCCTGTTTAGTTTCAGATGACAAGTAGGTTATTTGTTGTATTAACCAACCAAAGACCAGTTAAACAAAAGCACTAAGACTATAAAAATGTTGGGAAAATAACAGGTACTCTGGCTTCTGTGTCCTCATGAACATTCTGATAGTGTCTACCTAGCAAGCTCCCTACTGAGAATTCCTTTTTTATTATTTTTTTATAAATTCTAATCTTTGGTGTGTGTTTTTTTTGTGTGTGTATGTGGTATTGAGTCGCAAAGGTTGGGTTTCAGGGTTTTGGTGGACTTTCATGTGTTCATTTGCTTGGCTTCCCGGGGACCAGGGTTTGCTGTGAGTCATGTTCCATCTGATTACATTGGATCCGGCTGCGGGGCTGTGACTCAGATGGGCGTCAGGCCCAATTGCCCGGCTCCTCTTCTGAGGAATGGATGGCGAGGCCAGAACTAATGTCCTGACACATTTTTTTCCCTCTTGGGCTTTCAGGATCTGAAGGGAACATCATTACCGACAGCAGGCAGGTCCGCCTTGCCACAGGCATCTTCCCGGTCGTCAGCCTCCTGAACCATTCCTGCAGCCCCAACACCAGCGTGTCCTTTGTGAGCACTGTCGCCACCGTTCGGGCGTCACAGCGGATTGGAAAAGGACAGGAGATTCTCCACTGTTATGGTGCGCCTTCCCTCCTCACCACTGTGTGCCTTGTCCAGCAGAAAAGGAATGACCATGAGCAAACCACTGGGCAGGTGTCTCCCCCTGGCCAGTGACTGTTGCCTGGAAGAAACGGCGCATATGTAGGTGAAAAGGGCGGGGCGGGCCCTCTGACTGGGCACCTTGTGTCTAAGCTAACCTGTATGTCACTGCTTCCTCCGTAAACTTCCTGTTCTGAAAATGGGCTAGAAACAACTTTTTGGCTTTTTCTTCCTGTTCCCGCAACTTGGAGGCTTATTCCTGTGCGTAGTTCCACAGACGTTTGAGTAAAGTGTACCAGTCACATGGTGAATAATTGACTGGGTCCTGTCCCTGCCAAGGTGAAGGTTTTCAAGTAGTGCCTGACTCTCTCTTTCTTTAAATACTGGCTAAGCGTGCTCTCTCTGCAGGGCCTCACGAGAGCAGGATGGGTGTTGCTGAAAGGCAGCAGAGGCTGAGGTCTCAGTATTTCTTTGACTGCAGCTGCCTAGCTTGTCAAAATGAAAAGCACAGCGCCACGGCAGGGCCCAGGTGGGAAGCATTCTGTTGTAACCGCTGCAGAGGGCTCGTGCAGGTGAGTCTCTTCCTCTCTTCTCAACTTCTGCTGGAGGTCAGTTATCCAGCCAGAGGCCGAAACCCTTTCAGAAGAAGCCGTGAGGGCTTGCAGGTGCCGAGAGCAGCAGTCTCTTCCCTCTCAGCCCATCTTCCACACAAATTGATTACCGCTCCGCAGGAGCCACAGGGAAACATCGAATTTAGTAATCTTACAAGAGATAGAATTGCAAGAGCAAATAACAGAAAATCCCACCTAAACTGGCTGAAGCGGGTGGGGAGGAAGACTGGGAATTTATTTGCTCAAGTAAATCGCTGAAAGGCCCCAGGATAGACGCACTTCAGATACTTCTTGATCCAGCGGCTTAGGATATGTCCCCAAGACCCAGTTTTTCCCTTTACATCCCTCAGCTCTATTTTCTCTCAGCCTTGTCCTCAGTCGGCCGGCCCTCTGTGCGGGCCAGACAACCAAAAACGCGTGCCGGTCTAACAGCAGTCTGGGCAAAAATTTGTTGAGTTTCATTGACCCGATTCCTGTGGCTGGAGGAAAACCAGGGTCAAATAATTTTCCTCCAGCCATTTGGGCCCGAGGAATGGGCCAGATCTGAGCCACACGCACGTCCCCCAGCTGCCGGGCACTGACTGCGGGAGGGCGGGCAAGGGTCCTCCGGGGAAGTCAGGTTGCTGTTGCCACGTGAGAGCCTAGGTACTGGTACCTGAAACAGAGCAGGGGTTCACCTCAGAGAGTCTCTCCTCTGCCAGCGGACACCGTGTTGTTAGGGGGAGCCAGAGGGGGATGTAGAGCTGGTCATGTTTGTTGGAAAGCTAAAGTTACAAGCCCAAGGCCAAACGTAGGGAGGCCTCACCTAGCACCTTTTCCTATTGGTTTTCCTGTGGCTTTTTCATAACTACTAGAAATGTGTTTGTCATCCAAAGTGCTGGCCCCATTCGAGATGGAAAAAAAGTGCGGACTGTACCAGTTTAATTTTGGTTATAAAAATTAAATGTTGGGGGGGTGCAACTGGTTACTACTTTTAGTAGAACTGCTGCTGTCAAACCAAATTCGGTCAGGCTTCGGTCCCGGTGTGCTGCTGTTGCAGGAGTCTCTTTCCCCCTTGGGGTCAGAAGCCACGGAGCCATCCTGTAATGTAATGTAATGCCATGCCGTCTTGCTAACCAGCTCTGACACAGGAACAAACACAAAACTGACTTCCACAGGGAGACCACGTGCTGAACTGCAGCAGCGCATCTTGTACGGAATCTGTGAGCAGGGATCACCTCATGTGCCGGTTACAGGACCTTCAGAAGCAGGTGGGGGTGGCCCAGAAGCTTCTCAGAAATGATAAACTAGGTGAGACTGGGTCCCTGCTTTGGTCCTCTGGCTCCTTCCTTTTTATTCATTGTGAGGTTACCTCAGGTCAGGGGTACTCAGTCAGGACTGAGGAACTGAATTTAATTATCCTCATGCCAGCCACAAGGTGGCTGTGTAGGCCAAGGACACCAGACCCCACTCTGCTCAGTTTGTGTGGTCCTTGAAGGGGGGCCAGGTGGCTTAATCTGTAGTCTTCTGCGTCAGGTGGCTCAGTTACAGTATCCCGTGACAATGATGTATCCCAGGTCATTTATTTTAATTCCAGGTCCTAATGGCCTAATTTCCTAGAGAGATTGTTCTGCCCTGGTCAGAGCCCCATCTCTCCTCTAGAGACCAGCGGGGCGGTACCCGGAGGACATAGGTACCCTGTTTCCTTTCAGAGAGGGGGCTGTGGAGCTGCTCATTACCCTTTGAAAACTCGGCCTTCCAGCTCCATGTCACAGCAATTTATTTTCTCTGCTTTATGAGACTGACCTTTAACTTAGATTTCTGAGTCAAGAGAAATAATGACCGTCAGTGGAATGTGTCGTTCCACTTCAAACCGAAGTTGGAGACCCAGAGTCAGAATGGAGAGGCCTCACCCTGCACCGTTTTCTATTGAAAGAGGAAACGAAAGAGAACAGCAGCTTTATTGGAACACATACTGTGGGTGGGTCACAACCCAGGGAGACAAAGTGGGGTTTCCACACTGAGCCCAGCTAACTGAGAATCTAAGGGCTGGGCTTGTGTCTGTAATGAGGCCACTCTCCTTTGACTTGACAGAGCGAGCCATTCAGCTGTTGTTGGGGTGCCGGCAGGACGCTGAGAGCTTCCTGTGGGCGGAACACAGCACGGTGGGGGAAATCGAGGATGCCCTGGCCCAGGCCTATGCTGCTTTAGGTATGGCGTGTGTCTTTATTTTCTGCTACAGGGACACATTCACCTTGTGTGTCCGGTCATGACCCTAGCCTCCCCTGGTTCGTCATCTCCTAGTCTTTCAACTGAAGCTGCTCTCCCTTCCATGTAGCTTTTCCTTCCCCAGAAATGTTCATCCACAGTTGATTGTGGTTCTTTTCTGGAACTAGGTTTGTATTTCTTTACAGGGGACTGGCACAAGTCAGCTGCCCATCTACAGAAGAGTCTGCAAGTGGTTGAGGTTCGCCATGGGCCATCCAGTGTTGAAATGGGCCACGAGCTCTTCAAATTGGCCCAGATCTTTTTCAATGGGTGAGTCTCTCTCTCGCTGCCCAGCACTGCGCCGGGCCACATGCTGCCCCATCTTTTATTAGGCTCTTCTGTGCCTGGCTTTTCTGTGGTGCTTTTCAGCATGCTGGAACTTCTTCATTTCCTCTTTAGGAGCAATTCCTTTCCTTCTGTTTTACTGGCTAAGTTGAAACCTTAGGATTTTCTCCTGAGAGATATGGGGAAAGCTCAGCGCTGAGGGCGTTCCCTAGGGAGCATGGCGGAGCAGCCCCACCACCCACCGACAGCGCCATTCTCGGTCCTTCCTGGTTACCCCCACCGCCCTTGGGCTCTCATTCTCAGCACCCACAGCTCCGGGGGCTCTTTGTTCTCCCTAGTCTTGTTCTTTTTAAAGCACTGGTTTTCAACCCGGAGTCATTTCCCAGGGGGGCACATGGCAATGTCTGGAGGCATTTTGGATTGCCATGACTCAGAGTGGAGGCCAGAGTTGCTGCTGAACGTCCTATAATGCACAGGGCAGCCCCTCCAGCTAAGAATTATCCAGCTCATAAATGGTGTGTAGACAGGTAGACTTGATTCTCGAGACACAGAGGCAGGCATTTGGTCAGAGAGAGAAAAGGGCCTGAGGCTTACATCGGGGTGGGCTTGGTTACCCTCAGAGGAAGACTTTTGAGTAGACCTTGGGATAAATATCAGGTTAATGCTTTGAGATTTGCCTGTTTCCCAGGGTCCTAGACTCTTTATAGTTGTTTTTTTTGTTGTTGTTTTTTTTTTTACTTTGTTCTCAAACTCTGACTTGCACGGTGTTTGTGGCAGTTGTCTCATCTGCCCTTCTGGAGTGTAAGATCCTTGAGGACAAAAGGGATCTTTCTGTTCTTCCCAGGGTGTGAGTAGACCCCTGGTTAACATGGGCTTGGTTGGACGAGGGCACTCACTCACTCGCCTCCTCTGTTCAGGTGCGCGGTACCCGAAGCTCTGAGCGCGGTACACGAGGCAGAACGGGTTCTGTCGGTGCACTACGGCCCTGGGAGCGCCGAGGTCCGGGAGCTGCAGAAGATGAAATCCTGTCTATTGGACTTGCCGCCCACCCCTGTGGGGCCTTCAGTGTAGGGTCCCCAGGGGACTGGGACCCACAAGAGGGGAGCCACGGAGGAGGAGTTCAAGAGGTTCTGTCACCACGGAGCCGCCACCAGGAAGTACAGAGCTTGCCCGGCAGCCGCAGGCCCGCTGTACGAGACGTGGGGAGGGCTTGGAAGATGTTGCAGCTGACGAGATGCTCACCAGTTTTGATGACTGCTTCTTGAAATAGTTAACTGCCCTCCAGTAAAAACTCCCAGTTCCCAGAAAAAAACTTAAAATTAGTATCTGCAGTGCCTGAACCCTTTAAAAGGACTTTAGCTGATCTGCAGGCATCTGGATGTTTGCCTGGAGTTTTGGCTAGACGCCACCTCACTAAATGATGATAGTCTGTTTCCTTGGAACATTCCTATGGTTTCCAGTGGTAATGAAATGTTGTGTACCACCCCAGTGGGAACTTCAACTCTTAGCAGTTGTATTGTAATTGAAAAATAATTATAAAGCAAGAAATCCATGAGGCTCCTTACCACTAGGGACATAGTTTCATTTATGATATCTCTCTTCCTCAAATCCTTCGTTAAAACTGGTGGAGTGTAAGTTGTGAATAGAGAAATAAACATGGGGCCATTTCATCACCAGGCAGTTTCTTCCTAGGATGGCAACTCTAAATTTGTGTTCTGCCAGTTGTCCGGCCCGTATTATCTGGCTTTCACGCTATAGTCTTGGCAGACTCACTGACCAAATACTAATAGAGCCAAGCCTGCAGCAATGACTTTATATCACACGTGCCATCTGTCTGAGTTGTTTATTAGCAAGCCTGAAAAGAGATGACTTTTTTTCCTACCAGACCTCCCCAAGCTGGCAAATGAAATTACAGGCTACATCAGTACTGAGAAGACAGAGGGAAAAAACTTCAGAAGTTGCTGAGGGTACGGGCACTGTAACCACTGTGGTTTTGAACTTAAGAGACAGAGGTAGAGGTGGTAACTCTCTTCTGCCTGGATATGTAGCAACGGTCTAGCCCCTGTCCCGGTCAGGAGGCTGGGAGACTGTGTGGGTCTGAACCCCAGTGGCCGTATCACCGCTGGCAACCCAGTGGCTCAGACGAGCCAGGCCCACACGGCTTTGAGAGCCCGCTCACCCCGGCCAGGCCTGGGAAGTGCCCGTTGCTTGCCACACAGCATCACAGCCAGGAAATGAGTGGCCCTGAGGATGCCTGGCAGAAGCTTTTCAGGAAGCTGAGCGTTTGGAACACAGCTCGTCCTGAAACATTTGCATGAAGGGCAGGCAGAATCTGTTTATTTTCTTTGCTGCTGACTGACTCTGGCACAGCGGTGGTCAGTGCAATTTTTTGGTTGAGCTAACTTTTTTGAGAAGGCAAATTTAGTCCCGTGGACACCGTTTCCAACACGTGGCCTGTTTCATGTTCCTGAAAAAGGTCTTGCTGTACTTTGTAAAGTAGGCATACTTCCTTAAAAAGAGTATGTTTAGCATTTTTACATGTCAGGTCCCATTTTTATGGGTACTTGAGAGCTTCCTTTAAATGCTTATCAAATAAAGAACTATTTTCTGACATTACAGATTACCTCCCTTATCTACCCATGTGTTATCCCATGTCGCCAGGTGATGTTAACTTGACTGGGGAGATCTATGTTTGCATTAAAGTCTGGTGTATTTAAGATTTTGTGCCCTGTCTGGTGTGGCTCAGTGGATTGAGTGCCAGCTTGCGAACCAAAGGGTCGCCGGTTCGATTCCTGGTCAGGGCACATGCCTGGGTTGTAGGCCAGGTCCCTATTGGGGGCACGTGAGAGGCAACCACACATTGATGTTTCTCTCCCTCTCTTTCTCCCTCCCTCCCTACCCCTTTGTCTAAAAACAAATAAATAAAATCTTTAAAAAAAAAAGATTGTGGAGCCAGGAAGTGCCCCCCTGGGGGCATTAGTGGTCCTCGTATGTAAACACCCCGGAGCAGGGGGTCAGTCCCTGCCTTACGCAGTGCGGACACCTAAAAGTTCCTATAAATGGTGACTTTCTGCAGAGTTTAGATAGACCCAGGCTGTAAGTGTGGGATCAGAACCTTCCTAAAGGGTTATTTATCTTCATATCAAACTTAATATAGCTCAAAATAGGAGGAGGAACAGGGTAATGGAAGTCAAGGGCAAAGCACTTTTATTGCAAAGTATGCACTGAACCATTATAGGGGCAGCCTTCATGTAATGTGTAATCTGCCATCCCTCTAGCGTATCTGAACATTGAACTGGAGCACTAAGTGCCCCTGGGGTCCAGAATTTTGCCTATGAAGAGAAGGGCCCCTGTGTCTGTGTCCCGCAGCACAAAGATGAAAGGTTGGTTCAGGTGATAGTCCAGGGGGAAGGTGAGGCGGGCGGGCTGGAGCTCTGGGCTGGGGGTGGGGCCTGCCCCTTCCTCATTCCACTCGAAGCCAGCTCGATGTTCCACTTGAGTAAGTTTGATAGATTTGCCCGTGATCTTGCTAAAGTCCGGTGAATCAAACAGGGACTGCAGCTCTGCAGGGATTGAGAGGGATTTCCATTAAAGCCTGGTCTTATCCAACACCCCGAGGAAGAACACAACCCTAGTTCCTAAATCCTGATTCAAGGAGGTAAGCAAGCTGGGAGTGGAAGGCCATTTTTAACCTGAGGTGAGACACACAGGGCTCCGGTTCAAGGTTACTTTAAGTGACTTGCCCAAGAGCACACGACAATTGAGGTGAAGATTAGAAACCGGATCAAAAGACTTGTCTTGAGAGGCAGTGTTCTGAGTTCCTGTTGTAGGGTACACGGTCACGGGCTAAGGAATGGGTCTGACAAGGAAAGCAGTTCAAGCCACCCCTCCAGCACTGTGTATTAGAATTAAGGAGTCATCCATGGTCTCCCTGGTGGAGCCTCTGAGTTCTGCTTAGCAAGACGGAAGGCTCGAAGGCGCAACCCCACCCACCCAAGAGCAAAGGAGCCTTGTGGACATACTCATCTCTTGCACGGACTTGGTGACTTCCCCGTCAAAGCTCAGCTTCAGCTTGGGGATGGTCAGGACTGCTTGCACAGTCTTCAGTTCTCGGTCTATGTCGTGGATAAACTCCGAGGTGAGGCTCTCTTCTATCATGGTCAAGTTCTGGGTCACTTTCTGAGGCAGGAAGAAGATGATACTCATGCTTCCAGTCAGAGGCAGCTGGGCAATCTGAAACAACAGGGAGGAAGCCACGTGGGTTCGTCCTGTGGAGCCTCGGAGCCTAGGGGTAGACAGACGCACATGCACGCCAGTTGCCTTCTGCTGTTCTACGGCAGGGCCCCAGCCCTGCTCTCCCCAGCCCCTGATCTACTAACGATCAGCCCTTCCAGCTGTTGTTTTCTGGCAGCAAGATGTTTACTAGTGTTCCTTCAAAAAGCTGACTTGTCTTTTCTTGCCTTGGCCTAATACCAACTGAAATGATCTGCTGAAAGAATTTTCTCCTATGGTTCCGGGTGTCTGTTTTCTCCCAAGGTTTATCTGCCCACATCTACTGTCATCTGTTACATAGAGCACCCCGGAGGCAGATGGGAGCATTGGGCACAGCGACACAGAAGCAGCAGTAGAATGGGTCCTGTGAGCGGAGGTTCTTAACCTGAGGTCCAGGGGACAAATGGCAGCAAGGGCCACAGAAGCCCCTGAAATGATGTAGAGAAGTGTGTGAGTGTGTGTGTGTGTGTGTTTGCACGCACGCGCATGGCATTTCTTTCAAGTATTTCAGGTGCTTTGTCAGATTCCCAAAGAAAAAGGTTAAGAACTACTGACTTAGAATTAAAAGAAGTCAGGTATCTGTGTAATACTTAAAATGTCAGCAGTTTGGAGTTTGTGACAGTTTTTGAAAGTTTGGCCTTTGAATTCTAGAAATAAAAGCTCTCCCCGCCCCCAGAAAAATAAAAAGAAAAAAGGAAGGAAAGAAAAGGCAAGGAAACACCAACCTTTGAGTGCCCAATCTTGAGGGCCCTGATTTCACTGTAAGGTCATTTCACATTGCATTTCTAATTCTTACAAGCAACCCTGAAAGAGTGTCTATCCACCTTTATTTTAAGGGGGGGAAAAAAGCTCAGAGAAGCTATTAACTTGCTGAAAGTCACACAGTAGTAAAGTTTAGACCGCTGTCATTCTGTGCCCACAACACCTTCTGTCGGCCTTTGGCTTCTCCCCGCAGCCACCACTCACCTCCCCGCCCCGCCCCCCACAAACCTTGCAGCTGAGATCAGAATCCAAGCCATAGCGTAAGACAGCCTTCGGGTCTGACATCATGGGGACTCTCACGGTCCTGTCCTCATCCAAGTGGAAATCCTGGAGGGAAGTCTTTCTGGGGTCAAACTTCGTTGCCCACTGCCCTGGAATGAAACACATGGAGTGCCTTAAGCCCCAGGAGACCAGACCGGCATTGGGACCGAGCCGAGACCGCAGCACGGTGTTGAAAATTGCCTGGCTAAAGGGATCGCAGCCATCAGAGGCCCTGACACTTCAGGGAAGGAGTAAACACAGAAGGAAATGTGTTGGTTTTATTGATTTGACTGTCTGGATTATACAAGTTCCATGTTCGCCCCGGGGGGAGGAAGTAAACTGGGGTGCGCTTCTATTGCGGTGTGTCTGGGAGACAGGATCAAAGGAGGTCGGAGCTGGAAGGAACCTGAACCTCATCCCGTCACCCCTCTCATAGCCCAGACATCACCGCAGCCCAGAGAGGTGAAGTGACTTGCCAATGCTCACACAGCAAGTTGATGATCAAGCTCCCTTAGTTCAGTGTTGCCTTTTAACCTGCTGGTCTGTAGCTGCTTCTTTCATTTCCTGGTGATCAGTGCTTCAAATAGAGCTTTTCTCTAGGAATTTAGGGGTCCATTCTTGCTACTGCCTGATAGATGGTTACAAAGCACTTGAAGGGGAGGTTGCCCAAAATGCTACCCAAGGCTTATCCGAATGGACTGGCCTCCCAGCGGGCCGGTGGAAGAGCCTCGGGCACATCCCCAGAGGCCGGAAGAACGCTGGAGAACTAGCCGTGCTTCAGTGAATGCCTCCTGTGTCCTGGGCCCAGTGCTGGGGTTGACGTGGTATTGGGAGATGTCATAAAGTGCCTCCATGTGGGCCTCACATCAGAGATGAGAAAGCAGGCCCAAAAAGGCTATGAAGCTTGTGCAAGGCTGGGCTTTGACCCTCGTCTGACCTCGGCCAGAAATCTAACCATGCCCGCCCCAGACAGGCACGAGAGCGGGCATGTGTTCTCTCTGCAAGTCCTCCACAAGCCTCACGCTTCACCAGCCTTGGATGTGATGACAAGCAGGTAACACTCAAGCAAGTGCAGTTCTTAGGCCCTCCTCTGGCTTTGCATCTGGGGTGTTCTGAACTAGGTCTTTGACTCCCTCCGCCTATTCCTGGTCCTGTCTGACCCCTCACCATCTACCCTTGGCCAGAAAGAGAAGTGGAGAAGCCCTCACCCTTGAAGTAAGCCACACCGAGAAGGAGAATGCTGATTTCGCTGGGCATTTCCCTTGTAGACTTAGCAAGTTTCCCTTTCATCTGGGCCTGCACCCAGTTGTTGACCTCCTGAAGGTCCACACGAGAGTTGCCGGTCAGGATTCTGGGCCTGGTCCCGTATGACTTTTCCAGTGGCGCGACAAAGCTGGCTTTTATCCGCAGCTCTGGGGAGAGATGGAGCAGCGTCAGTGTAGTCTGCGAGCCGAACCTGCGTCCCCTCTTTGGAAGCATGCCTGGCTTAGGTTCTGGTTTGCCCCTCAGCAGGCCCTGACTTCCTGCCTGCTGGGACTTCAGGCCAGCTTCCCCAGGTGGCACTGGACAGGGAACTACAGATTTTGCTCATTGCTGTTTCTCTTCATGTTACTGTCCTCCACCGACCCTCCCACTGTCTCCCGCAGCCCACTTACTTCCTCTTTCCGATCCCCTTTGGGCTCACAGGGCCCCTCCCTGCCTACCAGCTGGGCCTGGCCTGGGCAGACACGATCGACTGTTCAGAAAGAACCGCGCCTCCCCCTCGTCCCCCGCCCCAACCCTCCCCGTGTGGAGAATAGAGCCCCCCACTCCTCAGGCAGCCCAGGCCAGCACACTCACTCCTCTCGAAGATGATCCGGGAAGCACTCTTGAGGTTTTTCTGCGGGGCAGTGACGGAGGCGAGGAGCGCCTTGTAGGTGCCGTGGATGTCCGGGTTGGTGATCAGGTCGTAGTAGAGAGCGCGGTGGATGCTGGACTCTGTCCGCTGCTCCGCTCCTGCCAGAGAGACGGGACACGGGCCTCACTAACTGCTCACCGGGGCCCAACTCCGGCCAGCTTCCCTGGCAGGCCAGAGAGACTACACCCTTGGTCTTTTTGTCTTCTGATACCGGGGACACTCTAGGTAGGAAGGAGCTTGAAGGCAACAGAAGAAGTAGAGACTTTCCTAAAGTAGGCTGAGGGCCTCAGGCCTGCAAGGGTGGGAGTGAGGGTCCAAGTCCTGTGCTTCTCCTAGCACGGTGCCCGGCAGACTGTTCTGTCGTCACCTGGTCGTCAGTTTCCCCGACGAGCTCAGCTGTGACCCGAGTGCAACTGCCCACTCGTGGGCAGTTCTGTCCCCAGAACCTAGCCTGACGGCTGGCATGCAGTCGAAGCTCGTTTGAGGAATTAATGAGTGTCAAAGTCACCGTGTCAGTCGGGGGTCCTGAAGTCACACACTTGTGTCAGCAGTGCTCGGCACCCTCCCGGGGCGTGAGGGAGTCGTGTGTGCACAGCCCTCAAGCCCCCACGCGCAGGCAGGGGCCGGTCTCAGGCCTCTACGGCCCTCCCTGCGGTGACGTGTGTCTGGGGCTTAGAGCACCAGAGACGTGCGGCGGCCAGATGGCAGCTCTAGGGTTCTGAGGCTCCCTGCCTCGAGAACTCACCCAGCGAGAGCGCAGAGAGGGCAGTGGCCACACTGAGTGGAGACAGGAGCACATTGGCAGTGGGGCTCATGCCGGATTTCACACGGTACAGGTCGTAGCCGAAGTTGGAGACGGCTGCCGCCAGCTTGTTCACAGGGACCTTGAAGAAGGGATCCTCCTCCTCTACCGACACCCCCGTGGTTTCGGGGGCCGGGGAGCCCTGGATTCAAGTACAAGGACCAGGGAGATGAGCAGTGGATGGCTGGGCTCCTCATTGCTTTGAATGGTATCATTGCTCTGGCTCCCTGCCTGACGCTGGAGTGAGTCTGGTCCCTGAGCCTGCAGGAGCTCTGCTGGGGGAGGCAGCCCAGAGGGGCGATGAGCTGGCCAGGTTTGAACGCTAGTGACCTGTGAGCCTCAGGCTTGTGACACACTGAAAAAAAAAATTTTTTTAAGCCCTGCTCCCAGGCCAGACCAGATTCCTGTCTGCTCACCCTCACTGCTCCCAGGTCTCTGCCTGTCAAAGGCTCCTTGTCCTTCCTGGCCTTGATCAGCTATCACCTTCTCCACCACAAACTTCTCCACCACAAACTTCTCCACCACAAACTTCCTCCACTGCAAACTTCCCCAGCTGGCCCCAGTCTGAAGGTACTTTTTTGTTTTCTGATCTGTTTTAGAGACAACTAGCACGTATATATTAACCACCTACCACAAGCCGACTGCGTTCTGTGCTAGTGCTTTTCATTTGAGTTACTTCATCTCGTACTTGATGTATTTGATACCCCCAAGGTCTTTAAAGACAAGACACGGAGCCTTCACATTTCCACCCACCCCTGGCACCTACAGACTAGATGTTCGGCAGGTGAAATGTAAGTGGCTGGCCACATGGTCCTCTAAGAATGGGTATTTTGAATCCCATTTTCTAGATAAGAAAACAGACTTGGGTAAAAGCCACTTGTCTAAGATCACAAAGCCAGTGAGAGGCAGAGGCATTTTTCTGAATTGTATTTTTTTTTAAAGATTTTATTTTTATTTATTTTTTTAGAGAGAGGGGAAGGGAGGGAGACAGAGAGGGAGAGAAACATCACTGTGTGGTTGCCTCTCACATGGCCCTCACGGGGACCTGGCCTGCAACCTAGGCATGTGCCCTGACTGGGAATTGAACCAGGACCCTTTGGTTCTCAGCCCGCGCTCAATCCACTGAGCTATACCAGCCAGGGCTGTATTTTTTTTTTTTTTCTTATTGATTTGTAGTTCTTTGAATTCTGAGGTCTCACAACCAAGTGCAGGTTCCAGTCAGAGTGCCCTGGCCCCTTGTGTGACCCTGCCCACCCATGGTCACCAAGCATGGGCTTCTTAGCACCTGCTTTGTAGGCCGAATGCGCTCCCTCTGCACAGGAAAGAAACTGTTCCACACCCTTCCATCGGAAGGAGACCCTAGGATGCCGCCCGCTCTGTGAGACCCGCAGTGACGCAAGGTGATGAGATAGGGTCTTCACTGAAGGGACAGCCCTGGCTTGTGAGAGCGCTTTTGCTTTTCATGTTTTTGGATCTTTTTTTTTTTTAATTAATTTATTTTTTTAGGGAGAGGGGAAGGGAGGGAGAAAGAGAGGAAGAGAAATAGCAATGTACGGTTGCCTCTCACATGGCCCTCACCGGGGACCCGGCCTGCAACCCAGGCATGTGCCCTGACAGGGAATTGAACCGGGACCCTTTAGTTCCCAGACCGCGCCCAATCCACTGAGCTACACCAGCCAGGGCTGGATCTTATTTTTGTCCACACTATATTCTCTGAAAGGCAGGGCAAGACATTTTCTCCTTGCTGATGTCTAGGTGGAGAGGACAGAGCCTGCCTGGCACCTGGGTGCCCGCTAAGGAGAGGCGGGGCTTGTTAACACCCCCACCCCCACCCCACCCCCACCACTGACCTCCAGGCCACCAGCGCCAGCGCTGTTCTGGCAGCTGCCGCCCCTGAGCAGGGCTCCAGTCCAGAGGAGTAGCATGAGGGCCTGCATCCCGGGGCCTGAAAGAAAGCGAGAAGAAACAGGCTGCTCCGCTCACCTCTCACCCTGTCCCTCCAGCCACCCTGGGCAGGGAGCAGGGGCTTTTTCAGACTCGGCACCTTCCCTCCAGCCTCCCCTTGGACGGAAGTGGACCCTCCACCAGATCCCTCCCTCTGAGCAACACCCCACCCCTCCACCCACAGTCTTAGCAGGTGAGCCTGAGCTCTCATCCCATTGTTTGTGTCCGGAGACCCACCTTCCAACCTAAAGCTCCCAGACAGTGAGGATCCGGCAGTGGGCTCCTGTGTGTGGGTGTGGTCTAGCAAATGCACGCTAAGGCTTTTCCCCCGGGGGCCCCTGACCACTCGGGATATGGGATTTGGGGCAATATCTAGTCGCAGAATGGGGGCAGCATCTAGGTCTCATGTGTAGAATCACAGGGTACAGGGAATGCAGGTATCCGCCCCACCCCTGCTATCACCAAGAAGTTCTCAAACTCTCTCCTTGCATTCCCCTGGCCTGGAAGCTGGGCACTCACTCCGGGCTCATTCCCTTCTCAGACGGTTCTGTGTCAGGAGCTCTTCCTCTAATGGGTACAAGCGCTGGGTCTAGAGTCAGACAGCCTGGGTTCAAATCTCAATTCTGTGTCTTTTTCTTTAATATTTAATTTTATTTTTTAGAGAGGGGAAGGGAGGGAGAAAGAGGGAGAGAAACATCCATATGTGGTTGCTTCTCGAATGCCCCACGGTGGGGCTGGGGGGACCTGGCATGTGCCAGGCATGTGCCCTGACTGGGAGTCGAACCGCAACCTGTTGATTCAAATGGCTGCCACTCAACCCACTGAGCCACACCAGCCAGAGCTCAATTTTGTGTCTTTTTTTTTTTTCAATTTTGTGTCTTAACAGCTTTCTAAATCACAATATTTTCTCCTGTAAGATGGAAATCAAGTAGTTCTTAACTATCGTGATGAGGATTGAATTAGGTAATGCCTTAACACACTGACCAGTGCCAGGGACCAGTGAGCTTTCCAGTGGTCTCTGAGTCAGAACGGGTCCCTACAACTGGAACCGCAGAGCACGCTTCTCCCCTGGGGAGCCAGGTCTTCCTCCCCCATCAGCCGGAAAATAACTCTTACACCTCTGGAGCCTTCTTTCCTTCAGGTTAAACAACCCCACTGCTTAGGCAGACCACCCAAGCCCCTTCAACTACCCACCATGGGCTCTTCTGACCTGGTTTTGGTCTGGCCCCTGGACCACAAGGGAAGAGGGAAATCTGGGCCCAGGACTCTACACGCTCCACCATCCCTTACCATCCTGCATTCCCTGCTCCATGGGCTCACCCCTGGGTCATGATGTGGAGGTGGGAAGGGATGAGGGGGCTTCACAGATCAGATCTTCCAAGAGGCCTTCTGGTTAGAAAGTGGGACCAAGTGTCAGCAACCAGGACCTTTGTCTGGCCCATGTGCTTCCTCCACCCACACTGCCAAGTCAAGAACTTATAATCTGCCTCCCCTGCAAACACACACACACGCCAGGGGTCTCCAGCTCTCCCATTACTCTTTTGTGCCCAATAGTACCCCCCTGCATGCACAACATGTACTTTTCTGACTTCTCAGAGTAAATACAAAAGTTGGGAGTACAGTGTATAATTTTGGGCCAAAGTCCTTAAAATTAAGCCTGGTAATCCACTGGACAACATTGTAAAGCATGAAAGGCAACAAAAGGAAAGATTGCCTCCTGAGTTCGCTCAGCGCATGGCTGGGCCACCAGTGGGAACCGGCCCGCTTTTTCTATAAACCCCGATCTTGGGCTCCGGGCTCAGAGCCGGAGCCCTGTGTGCTCAGCCAGCTGCTCTTCCACGTGGCCGCCCCTGCCACTCGGGGAGAAATCCTCTGTTGAGATAACAGTGCAAAAAGCTTTCTGCAGTGCAAGATAGAAACCAGAACACCAGCCAGGCTTGCAGCTGCTCCTCCAGCCGGCCGGCCCCACCCAGGGCTGGCAGGAGCCTCCCTCGCCCGAGCCGCAGGAGACTGGTTTGCTGGAGAATGAAAATTCAGTGAGATCCACAGGCGGCAGGGCGAGAGGAAAAGTTGTCAGCACTGGTCGCTCTGGCCAAAGGAGGGAGTGGAGATGGGAGCGAGGGGGCAGGGTTATCTTGGGGCAGTAGGCTAACTAAGTTCACAATTCCAATACCCTTGAAAGTGGGACCTTCTCTATGGGAGTCCCCACAGTGCCTGAGCCCAAGCACCAGGTCCTGCGGTCACCATCACCGTGTGCGTGGACTAAGGACTGAAGATGAAGTGAGGGACCCTGGCAGGGAAAGACACCTGGCTCCACAGCTGGCCCAGAGCCAGTCACCGGGACACATAGTGCTAATGGCACCTCTTTGAATCCTCCACCTTAAGCCCTGGGGATGGGGGGAGTGGAGAGATTATTGAGAGCCCCCTACAAGGGCCGTAAGAGGGCAGAAACGAAGGGTCTGCATGGGGGACCCTCTGAGCACACTCAAGGCCCTGTCCAAGGTGGTTGTTCCGCAGGCTGGGACAGGCAGCCGTGGCCTGGCCTGGGGCATAGGGACAACGATGCCATCCTGTCCAAAGGGCCGTATCCCAGCTAGACTCCTGTCCTACCAGGAGGGGGAGGGCACAGGAGGAGATAGATATCCTTCCTGTTGGGCCAAGATCAAGTCTTACTCTCTGCCACATTGCCCAAGTCAAAGACACAAGGAACTAGGATTTCATGACCTTGCCTTCAAGCTGGGCGGATAAATTTGAGCCAATGCATGTGTTTCAGATTAAACCCAATTGTGAGACAAACACCATCCCTCCTCCTCCTCCCTCTCCTCCTCCTCCTCCCAGAACCACACAGCCTTCAAGCCACATGGTGGTGGACCTCATGGGCAGTGCAAGGAAGGGCACCACCCTTCTGCTGGCTCTGGCAGGGAGACTCTGCGGGGTCCCCTCCCAGCACACCCCACCTGTGGTGACTCCACCGGTCCCCAGGCAGTGTTTCTTAAGACCTGAGTTGGGCCAGGGTGCCCATGGTTTTCACCCCCCACAGCCCAGAAGGACCAGCCCTAGGAACAGAACTCACTGGCGCCCGCCCTCTTCCACCCTTAGCCTGGGGGTTGAACTCCCGGTGGATGGGCACGGGCCAGACAGTGATGCGGTTTCTGGGAAGCTTGCAGCTTTTCTTTGGCCCAGACCTGCTCCTTGCTGTGGCTTGCCTTGGGGAGAGGAAAGGATGGGAGCAACATTCTCTCCAGCATGGGCAGCTGAGCCCCCAAATCCCAAACACTGGCTGGGCTAAATAGCAGTCATCGTTTGTGAGAGGCTACTAACCCCAGTGACCAGCAAAGGCAGCTAATTCGGCCAACGGAAAAGGGTGGGCCCTGGATAGAGGGACCCAGCTGTTCTCCATCCCAGCGCTCCGGCATGGCGCAACAGGCCAGCTGCTCGGAGGTGTTGGGAAGTCACCACTGAAATCCACACCAATGGACTCTGAAAGCGCAGCAGAGAGCTGAACTCAGGCTAAGTCTGGGCTGCAGGCTGGGCCGCCTCCCCAGCTGCCCTGGTGGAAGCACAGCTCCCTGGCAGCCGCCTCCCCTCCGGGCTGCAGAGCCTCTCTGAGGTGCTGCTCAGACCCGAGCCAGCAGCTGAGCTCTCTGCTTCCCCGCCACCACTGCCCCCTCCGTTGTTTCCCACCCACTTCATTCAAGCCTTTCCAGCCTCTCCTAGTGGGACAGCAGAATTTGGGGATCATTGGGTTGCCACCTGCTGACCCCCAACTCCCTCTGCCCACTCTCATCCACTCACCCTGATGCCCAAGCTGCAGGGGCTACTGTTTCCCCACCTCCTCTTCCTTGCACCCCTCTTTTCCACTCCCTTGGGTACCCTGCCTCTCCCCAGTCCCCACAGCTCATGGGAGCCTGTCCTGTCTTCCCCGGACACACAGACCAGACAGGGAGCTGCTTTACCTGCGGGTGCGCTGTGGCTCGGCGCCCAGCCTAGGTCTGCACACTGAGGGGCTCCCGCAAGCACAAGCGCTTTTTCTGCTGCCTCCCAATCCAGCTTCCAGCAGGCTTCAGATTACAGCTACTCCTGTCTTAAAGCGACCTACACTCAGTTCGGATTCTGTGATTGCATCACTGCCTGGTGGTAACTTTAACCCACTGCTGCCCTTCCTTCACGCACCCCCAAGACACATGCACTCACACACCCCACTCCTCTACCACACCTTCCTTCAGGCCCCGGCCTTCCTCACTGCCTGAGGTTCCATCCTCAGAGGGCACCCTGGCCAGCCCAGGTGGGAGACAGAGGAAGAGTCTGGCAGGAGTAGGCCCCAGAGGCAGGCTGGTGGAGTGGAGAAGACACGGGCCCAATACTGGGATTCTGGGTCTTTCCTGGTCCTTGGCTCTGGCACTAACTGGGGTTTGGGGCAAGACTACCCTCATAGATCCTCCCTTTCTCAGTAGGGATATCTGTGTGCTTTTTCAGCCCTGAAATTCTATGATTTCGAAAGGATAGTGGGAAGGATGTCTGACCAGAGGAAGAAATGAGATGCATTGTACTATACAGTCCTGAGGGGAGCCGTGTGTGCCTGGCCCCCAACGAGACACAGTCACTGTCACCTGGAGAGAACACCTAGTCCCCGCCCACCTTGGGGTCTTTCGGAGCTTGTGGTGTGGTTATGAAACTAAAATATTGACATGGATGTGACTAGAGAATGTAACAAAATGTTTTCTAGGCAGGTATGAGTCCCCTCCAGAAGAATGTAACAAAATGTTTTCTAGGCAGGTATGAGTCCCCTCCTGTGATATTTAGCTTGAGGAAGAGACAATTTAGGAGAACTTCACCTCCTGTGAGGTCCCAGGGAGCAGAGCAAGGGCCCCTGGGTAGACTTTCCAATGGGCAAAGTTCAGCTTTATATAAGGGAAAGTGTGTCAACAGTCAGAGTTCACTCCATTCATCAAAAAGTAGAGTAGCCCCAGCTGGTGTGGCCCAGTGGATTGAGTGCCGGCCTGCGAACCAAAGGGTCGCCGGTTCCATTCCCAGTTGGGGCACGTGCCTGGGTTGCAGGCCAGGCCAGGTCCCCAGTAGGGAGTGCACAAGAGGCAACCACACATGGATGCTTCTCTCCTTCTCTTTCTCCCTCCCTTCCCGCCTCTTTAAAAATAAAATCTTAAAAAAAAAAAAAAAAAGAAGAAGTGGAGTAGCTCAACACTAGCTAGGTACACAGAGGAGAGGGAGAACATGGATGAATTCGACTCAGTGCCCACCCTCCAGAAACTGACTGGCCGATCACAGAGGCTGGTGTGAGAACAGATCCTTTCAGTGTAACGCAACGCCTCTGGGATAGCAGTCTTTACTGTCGGATACGATGTTGTATTGGATGGCAGCGCTCTGTCTGATACAACAGCCGCTAGCCAAGGGTGACCATAAGCACTTCCAGTGTGCTAGGCTGTGCTGCGATCCGCTGTAAGTGTAAATTTCACACCAGATTTTGATGTGAAAACACAGTGTAAACCATCTCAAACACGTTACACTGATTACACATATTGGGTTATATAACATACATCATTAAAAATAATTTCCCATATTTCTTTTTTAACGTATCTACTACAAAATCTTAAGTGACGTCTGTGGTTTGCCCTTACTTCGTTCGGACAGCACTGCTTTTTGGGGCGTTGTGGCAGCGCCGTCTGGAGGTAGGGGTCTAAGCTGAATCCTGAAGGGGGAGTGAGCTAAGCATAGAAAGGTCGGAAGGTCACAACTATCCATATGGACAAGTTAAAGCTGGATTCCTCTCTCACAACATACACAAAAATGAACGTTAGCCCTGACTGGTGTGGCTCAGTGGATTGGGCATCATCCTGCAAACCAAAAGGTCACTGGTTCGATTCCCAGCCCGGGTTGCAGGCCGGTTCCTGGTTGGGGGCGGGCAAGAGGAAAATGATCGATGTTTTTCTCCCTCTCTTTTTCCTTTCTTTCCCTCTCTCTGAAAATAAGTAAATAAATAAAAATCTTAAAAAAACAGAAGAAGAACTCCATGTACATTAGAGGTTTAAATATGAAAAACTATTTCCGTTTTTGCAGAACCGTTTTAAATGACTGTTTAAAT
>PVJI01017536.1:0-35928 GCA_004026765.1 Micronycteris hirsuta
AAAAATTAAAAAAAAAAAAGAAAAGCTATTCAAAAGTTCTATGAGGCTAGGTAGTGTGTTTTGAGAAACAGTCAGCAGTGGGTCTCATGGTCATGTGCTCGCTCCCACACCTCCTTCACCGTGAAGTGTGTCCCCTGGCCAGATGCCATGCAATGTGGGATTCTATGTCTGTGTATTTCAATAGATTAAGAATTATATCAGTAATCCCATATATAATAGTGCTGCCTATGGCTCTGCAAGTAGGAAGGGCAAAGCGATAACTGAATAGGTACCTCTCCCTAACAGAACAAAACTTTGGCCCCTTCTAGGATGGAAGAAGTTCTGATATGATCAACTTACCATCAAGTGAGAGCTGCTTTCCTTTAAAAAAAATATGTGTATGTGCGTGGGGTGGGGGTAGGGCTATATTAGAGCTCAATAACAGTCCCTGTCTCTGACAAGTTAGGCATTTGTCATTAGACGCAGAGGTAAGTAGATCTGCTTCAGTAAGTGGGGTTCATGCTATTAGGCATGCACATAGCAACTGTGACCATGCCATTAATATAGCCATGATGACACTCCTGAGGAAGACAGCAAAAATGGTTGACTGAAGTCAACTGACCAAGTCGTTTTGTCTATGTGGTTGTTTACTGCCTTTCCTGTGGTGGATGTTTTCCAGTGGGCGTTGGCACGCAATGCAAAAACATTCACACTTGGTGCCCATTCCCATAAGTCCATCCACACGCCTCTCCCCGAGAGCCCCTTGTATCTATAACCAGAAGACCAGACCAAACCATCCATAAACCAACTCAGGCTTTTTCCTTCACTTTTAGCTGATCATATGCAAGGTATGATCTGTTGCCTCTCAAGTCCAAATTCATTATTCGCTATTTGATCTGCAATAATGGATCAAACTCTAGACATTTTCTCCATTATAGTAGGGCGATGCTAAAATTTGCCGGTACCACGCACCAGAGGGACATTGGAGGAACAGGAGACCCTTGGTGTGTGCTGTGCTTTACCTTTGCTTATTCCTGCTGCGCTGGAAATTACCCATGCCACGCGAGAGGACAAGAAGTGGTGCTGTACCCCATGCACACATTCTGCCAGAGTACGTTGGCCTTCAGTGATCTTGCAGGCCTGGCCTGGATCCACTAACCACATTCTCATGATCCTGCTGGCATGGACATCATGGACTTCAGGCCGTGGTTCCCGCACCATCCCACCACACTCTGTGCAACCCCATACCAGCTGTAACTTACCTGTGCCCATCCTAACCTGGACACTGAGCGCTCCAGCCCTTGCACATGAAGTGGTGTTGATTCTCTCAGCAACAGTAGCTGGAAGTGTGATTTCTGCTTTCTCCATGTCTGTGGACCAGCTCTGGTCTAGTCAAGTAAACAGAAATCACACCTTGTCCATTGAGGTCTGAACAGCAGCCTTGCAGAGAGGCCACCCTTACAAATGTACCCTTCGTTGGGAACTATCCTCAGACCTAGGGTACCACAGAGTACTCTTTATGTCATTATAATTAGTTTCCTATTGTAGCTTCTTATCCAACTTTTCTTATTTAAATTACTGTGTGACTTCTGTTCCCTGATTGAACCCAGACTCTCTGGCTCTCAGATGTAGCCAGTAACTGCTTGTTATCAATCTTCAAACTGTTATTGTCCCTCTGCAGGGGGCATCAGTAAAACTTAGCAGTAACCAGCTAAATCCGCTGACTTTGAACGCCCACTTTATCTCTTCTGCCACATCTCCCTCTACTGGGACAGTTTCCCTCATTGCCATCAATTTTTAGAATTGTACTGCCACCTTGTGGTAGGAACTATCTGTACCCTTCTTCCCACAGGGATCCCATCTGTGTTGTGGCAGGACTAAGTGAACCTAGCCAAACCCACGCCTTACTACTCAGCAGTTTACACCAATTACTCTCATTATTACTTGTTTTAATATGGATCTCCCGAGAAGCAGATGCCAAGACAGGACTAAATATGCAGGAATTTCCCTAGAAGAAATACTACTGTTGGAAAATGGAAAGATGAAAGGCTGAGGAACCTGTCAAACAGCAAAGCAAATCTGACCCCAAGTGAAGGAGAAACAGAGAGAAAACCGGATAGAAGCATTCTAGGATCGCGCAGTTTAAGGAAGGCCCACGCAATGTAAAGAAGGTGCAGCGAGGCTGTTGGGAGTCCAGAGTCGCTGTCAGAGGAGTCCCATGTCTCCCTGGAATGCTTGCCTTATTTCTACCAAGGTCTGTCATTGGTTGGGAGTAGACCATGGGATGCGTGGCCTCAGCAACAGGAACTGATGTGTTTCAGAGAGCAGCTCCTCAGACCCTTCATCATTCATGCGCCTTGTTCTAGGGGATGTGCAGGGTACATTCCTGGCTGCCACACACCACTCTGTTTGCACACACTTACCTGCTTCAAGCCTGTCCAACTTTTAGAAATGGCTATAGGCCTTGTTAGTGAATCAAGGACACTTTTCCAACATCAGTGTACCTCCGAGGTTAATTTGACAGTCAACTTGGAAACTAGCAAACTGATTCTACAGGGACTTGTAGAGGTGTGGGCGGAGGGGAACTAGCCAAATCAATGACTGCAGCCCTGTCAAAGAGTGCTTTAGAAGGTCTTCCACCGTGGGAACTATGGCAGGTCTACGTGTTTTCTATTTTGTTCACAATGCGGTAGAGGAAGTAAGTAGTGCTCACCAAATATTCCATGAGTTCTCCTGATGTGTTCCAGACCCTAGGTGAACTCAAAAAAGAATATAAAATTAGGTCCATGACTAAAAAGAACCTAAGCAAGCAAAGGGCTCTGGTGCTTTTGCTTCCTTAGCTTCAGGATGTGTCTACTCGTGGTAACAGACATCTCAGGACACTGAAGAAGGGTATACAGCTCAAAGAGAACCAGTAACAAGAGAAGGGCTGTATTCAGATCCTACCTGAGTAAACAGCACTAGGACAAGTGACAGGCCAGCTGAAGGCTAGGAGCTCTGCAGGGAAAGAGGAAGGTCAGATGGAGGGAGGGAGATTCAGGTCAATGACTGGGTAGAAGCTAAAAGAGAGAGTTCTATCTTTGGGTCAGGAGGCTAAACCAGCAGGCCTCCGTGGCTTCAAGGATTGAGGATCTGGATCTGAGGCTGCATTCCCCTGATTCAGAGCCTCTTCTGGATTCAAGTTGGAGGAGAGAGGGTGAAAGCTGAGACTGAAAATACAGTAGACAGCAGACATGATTCAGGTGATTCGGGTGCAGATGATTTATTATATCATAATTTAAACCCTCGGTAGTGACAACACAGGTAAGGAATAAATTATGGTTTTTTTTTCCTTCTTGGTTTAAGCCAATTTCTGATTATTTATTTGGTATCGTCCTCTCTTCAGGCCAAGGTTGTTAGGAACTGTTGCTGGAAGAGAAAACAAAACAAAACAACCAGAGTTGCTTTTTTCTGCGCTAACGTATTTCTAACACAAGTAATTTAAAAGGCGCAGGTCATCGAAAGGAAAGGGTCAAGGAAATGTAAACTAAATACAGAAGATAACAACTATCCAGTTACCTCAATGGCAGATACTCTTAGTTTTATAATAGAAGCAGCTCTCTAAAATACTGTTTATTTATCCATATTCAGTAACTAATTAGGTCAATAAAGCAAGTATCTTGACACTTCCATTCTAAGGATATGAAATGATTTTAACTTAGCAAAAAGAAACTTTGTGATAATTCTAAGTACAACCACATTTTACTTAAATGCACACACCAATATACAAGCACACACATGTATATATCTATATATTGAAATATTTTAACAATGACCATCCTTTGTGCTAAGATTAATGACAATGATTATTTAATTATTTTGCATACCTATTTTCGTTAAATGAATGCTTATTACTTGTTACTCATGTAATAACAGCAGATTGATTCATATACTCAAGATACATATACAATTATTTAAATGAATTAAGAAAGGAGAGTCAAGGCAATATTTGGGCATTTCAAGGACTCTGGATGGGAAAAGATCTTACTGTTCTTTAAATCTAAAACCACCCTTCAGAATTATGGAAAATGAAACCAGTTAAGCATTAAATAAAGTCAGAATTTTTGTTGTAAACTTAAGTACAAAAGCAAAACTGACAAAAGTATTTTGAAACCAAGATAAATAATGTTTAAAATCAGGAATTTATTAACACTGTGCTAAATCTAAAATCCCAACTTACAGAACAGAAAAATCAGTGGAGTGAGAGATGGAAGAAGGGAAAAATATATGAAGGATCCCGAGTACTAAAGGGAGCCTCCAACATGCCTCCAATTCCATATGATTGTATTGTGTGCTTTCTATTTCTATGTCATACTCTGTATAGAAATAGCTCAGTACTAAATGACATAGTGTAATATAACGAAGAGAATTCTATAGGATAGTGAAAAATAGGAAAATTCAAGATATGCTATCCCTCAGAAAATATACCACTCACATGTTCAATTTACTAAAAATAAATAACTTATGAAGTTACAACTTGATACAAACAGACTGGTGATGATCATTACAGCTAAGTAATTTGGCAATAGATAGATATTAAAAAACAATGAGTGCATATACTATATTTATGTTTTAATCGATCTCTCCTAGGGATTTATCCTGAGGCTATAGTTGAATAATTATTTCAAAATGTGTATACATTTAAGGATATTATTTACAGGGAGTTTGTAAAAATGAAAAACTGAAAGTTGCCATGGCTGGTGTGGCTCAGTGAATTGAGCACTGGCCTACGAACCAAAAGGTCACCTGTTCGATTCCCAGCAAGGGCACATGCCTGGGTTGTGGGCCAGGTCCCCAGTAGGGGGCACATGAGAGGCACCCACACATTGATGTTTCTCTCCCTCTCTTTCTTCTTCCCTTCCCCTTCTGAAAATAAGTAAAATCTTAAAGAGAGAAAAGAGGTGTTTTTAAAAAAAACTGGATGTAGTCTAAATATTCATAATAATGAAATTTTTAAAATATTTTTTGTTTTTAAATTGAATAGCATATGTCACAAAAGAATATTATAGGACTAATTTTAAGATATGAAAAGTTGTCCATAAGAGTTTCTAAGTTTAAAAAAAAATATTTTTATATTTACTTAGAAAAAATATTTAAGAATATTTACATCTATAGTATTAATGGAAATCATCTTTGTGTATTGATTTTGAAAAATTCACCCTTAATTCATATATCAACCAAGGTAATTTAGATATTTTAATAAATTTCTGATAATACAATAACAATAAAAAAGATGTAGCTTGAAAATAAAATGATCTATATTTTAATTCATTGTTAGTTTAGGTCTAGTACCAAAGTTTACCTGTATATCCCTATTTTCCTTTCATATAAATTTCAAGATCTTTTTCTCAAGTTTGGTACCCATATGTCCAAAAAATAATTTGAGTGAGTTTATTCAAAAAGGCAGAAAACTGTACTTGAACAACAAATTTTTTAAATAAACAAATATATAGAAACATACATACACATACATAGTTTATTAATGTTGGAAAAGAAGAAAATAAGCTTTAAAGTTAGAAAATATAAAAGGAAGAAGACAGTCCATTTCAAGTTAAATGGAAAAAAAATATATTTTAGATAATCAGACTCAAAATACACAAAAAATTTCCTTTATTCTAAGTCTAAAAAATGTTGAATTAATTATAAAATAAATATAAAATTTAAATATGATAGGTATGATAGTTTTAAAAATAAAAACGCAAGCTACAAATTTGATTGAAACCTAATAATTTTGGAAGATGTTAAATTGCTGAACTGTAATAAAAATTATACTCTACCAATATATACTCTTACCTGCACTTTTATTTTAATGTCTTTTATTTTTGTCTTTTTCTGATGAATAATGACGTTGAGCAATTTTTCATGTTTTGAGTCTCTTCAATATCATCTTTTGTGAAGTCTCTTCAAACAATTTGACTACTCGGTTCCCCCACCTTCTGTTATAGAGTTGTAGGGTATGTGTGTGTGTATATATATATATTCCTAAGTATGAGTCCTTCGTTGGAAATATTCATTACAAAAATCTTCCCCCATATTGTGACTTCCCTTTTCCCTTTTATAAGGAAGGCTTTGGGGAAGCAAAAGTTCTTAAATTTTTAATAATTCTATTGTGTTGTGGTAAGAACACTTATCTTAGATCACCTTTCTTAACAAATTTTTTAAGTGTATAATACAGTATTGTTCAACATAGGCACAATGTTGTACAGCAGATCTCTAGAACTAATTCATCTTGTAAAACTGGGGCTTTATTCGCATTGATTAGCAACATGACTTCTCCCCTGACCCCCATTCTGAGATAACCGCTATTCTACTGTCTGCTTCTGTGAGTTTCACTGTTTTAGATACCTCACATAGGTGGAATTATGCAGTTATTTGTCCTTCTGTAACTGGCTTAGTTCACTTAGTATAATGTCCTCAAGGTTCATCTACGTGGTCACATGTGCAGGATTTCCTTCTTTTTTATGGCTGAACAACACTCCACTGTATGCGTACACCCCATTGTCTTTATCCACTCATCCGCGGATGGACATTTAGTCTGTATCCACATCTTAACTATTGTAAACAGTGCCGCAGTGAACACGGGACTGCTAATACTGCTTGGAGATTCTGATTTCAGTTGTTAGAAAAATATCCAATAGAGGGATTACTGGTACATATAGTAGTTCTATTTTATAATTTTTTAAAGAGCTTTCAATAGTTTTGCTTAGTGGATGCAATAATAATTTGCATTCCCACCAACATGCTTTTGTTTTTTGTTTTTCTGGTGATAGGCATTCTAACAGGTAGTCATTATGCTTTAGACTTGCATTTCCCTGATGATTAATGACACTGGCCAAATTTTCATGTGCCCATTGGCCATCAGTATGGCATTTGGGAAGAAGTGTCTGGTCAAGTCTCTAGCTCTCAGGTGGCAAACACAAGGCCTGCGGGCCAAATCCGGCCCTCCACCTTGTTATATGCACCCGGCACCTTGTTTCTACCTGGCGGCAGTGCCAGGATCCTTCCTAAGAAGTAGTTACATTTATACAGTCCTACAATTACGTTCGGCCCTTTGAAGGCAACCAGGAGGCTAATGTTGGCCCTCGGTGAAAATGAGTTTGACACCCCTGCAGCCCATTTGTAAATCAGGTTATCAGGTTTTTTGGTATTGATGCTAGAAGTTCCTTATATATTTTCACAATTAACCCTTTATTTGATACACAGTTTACAAATATTTTCTCTGATTCTGTAGGTCATCTTCCACTCTGTTGAATGTTTCCCTTGCTGTACAGAAACTTTTTAGTTTGATACAGTCTCACTTGTCTACTTTTTGCTTTTCTTGCCTCTATTTTTTGGTATCAATCCAAAAAAAATCATTCCCAAGGCCAAGGTCATAAAGTTTTTCCCTATGTTTTCTTCTATGACTTTTACTGTGCTAGGGCTCACATATAAGTCTTTAATGTATCTTGAGTTGAGTTCTGTGTATGGTTTAAGGTAAGGGTCTAATTTCATTCTTTTGTATGGGTATGTTCCATTTTTCCAAAACCCTTTGTTCAAGAGACTATCCTTCCCCCGTTGTGTATTCTTGGGCAGCCTTTAGATCATATGTGTGTGGACTGAGTTCTGGGTCTTTATTGTTTTTATACCAGTACCATAACTGCATAGATGTATTTCATCAAAAAAGTTTAATTTATTGATTTTTAAGTTGTTACTAGTACGCTCTTTTCTTCTAACGTCCAAAATATCAAAAACATGAAATTTTAATACCTGATATTGATCATTTATATCCTTTCTCTTTTTATTTTAAGTAATTGTTATCACTTATATTATTAGTGATGCAATACCACTAATTTCTTTTATTATTTTTTGTTATTTTTGTTTACTTTCCTTTTCATTTATTTCTGCTCTTTCCTTAATTATTTATTTCCATCCATTGTCTTTGAAGGCAATGGTCTCTTCTATATCTTTGATAGAGATTATAATGGAAAAAATACACTTGATTGTTCTCTGTCCTGTAATATGAATTTCATTGTGATTAAAAGGATAAAAGTATACTCTTGCTAAAAAGTAGAGATATGCCCCAATTTTTGTAGAACCTAAAACAGTCTGCCTTGACCATAGGATTAAGATGGTATTGTCCATACTTAATAGTGCTCTTAAAATTAGGAATTCCCTCAGTCAGGCATGTATCTCAACATTTGTTACATGAGTATCAGTCAGTACTGCAAGAATGAAGAGAGAACCTGAAAGATAATCTTGGATGCTTTTGAAATATTCTCTCTTTTTAGGTACAATCCATCATTTGCTAAGGGAAATTTTTATATACTGACAATAAAAGGGAAATGTCTAATTGTATAAAATGATATGTTTGATTATTTCATAGTCTGATCTCTAAATTTACCTTCCCTGATGAATTAATGCAGTAAAATCAAAGAATACTCCCAGGCTCTATCTTATTAACAGTCATTTTTTCTGAGCTAATAGTGTAACTATAAGCACATGTGACATACCTTCTAATATCAGTCCTCTTTTTATGTGGCAGTAAAATGTCACTTAGCTATAAGTGCTTCTTACCAACACTCAAAAAAATCCCACAATGTATGTGCTCATAGATATCTGCAAGGGCACACACAAGTCACTCCCTCAGTACAGGTCAGGGAAGAGAGGGTGAGATGTCATGAAACCAAATTTTATTGTTCAGGGTTATAAAGGAGCTCCCAATGAGAACCACAAGGAATGTTATGAACAAATGCTTTGGTTGCAAAGGAACAGTTCTTGAGTGCTCACAAACATCGTGACCAAAACATACAAGGCCAAGTGATTAGTAACACTGCTCCAACTCACCTCTCCCTGGACACACTGATGTCATTGCTGCTCTCTTCGGACATAGATCTAGAAAATTGATAAAACTTCTTTTAAAGTGGGGAAATTTTAAAGTCTTAAATGACTATTTAAACAAAGAAGGTTTTCAAAGAGACAGAGTGTCTTATTAAATTAAACATCTTCTTCCAACAAAATAAAAGAAAAAAATAGATGCTGTCTCAACGTTGGAACCAATGCCATTGGCCACCTTGCTTTGCTAGCACTTCCACCCTCATGTTACGAGCTCACATGTGTCCAGACAGGCCCCCTGATTCTGTTATCCCTAACTCCTCAAGTCAAATGAAGCCAAAACCATTAAGCAGTCGTCAAAAATTTCAGTTAAATGTTCTATATACGTATACATATTTCTTCCTCTCATAACACATATTCACATATGCTCTTCCTATCGATTTTTGGAAGGTATAACTAGAGGTAAATATTTCCATGGGAAAATGATCTGAATTATTAATAAGGGCCTGGATAACGATGTTTCACTATTTGCGTGACTCTGGTGGCCGAGCGGCGCAGCGGGAGCATGATGGGCCCATACATGCTCGCGCGGGGGATGACAGGCGACTCAGGGCACTTCACTGACTGATTTGGTGCACCGGAAAAGTTTATGGTGCACTGGAAAGCTATGATTATCTCCCATTTTATAGAGTTATGGAGAATAATTTTAAGAACATAAATATTAAATCACTTGTTTAAGATAGCATAGTTTTTACATGCCATATTTAGGAGTTAAAATTAGGTTTTCTGAGGCTAAATGTAATTCTGTTACGATTTCATAATGCTACTTCCTGTCTCCTAACCTGACATTGTGAACTACGTAATTTCTACTTGAAGAATGATTTTCCAAATTACCAATATCAATGTTTAGGAAGATAAATATTATGGAGGCAAGTTTGCGGATATTATCTCTAGTTGAAAAAGGCAATACGATTGTTTACTGCTGATCTGAGACTCTGTATCTAAAACTTGAAAGTTCCCTTGAAATGCAGTGCCACCTATTCTCATGAAGCCCACACCAACATAACTGTTTAGACAGGGGCAGTGGACCGAGACTGGATAAACCACAATATTCAAGGCACCCATATGTCCCCGTAAATTGATTCTAGTGGTAAAATGAAATGACCTAGAAAAACACAGCGGGCATCAAACCAGTTAGAAATGTATCCTTGGGCCTCTCCTCATATCATCTTAGGTTATTCTTGATGAAACCTAAATACATTTGTTCTTGGTTTCCTTAATAAGAGTTTTATATATTTATATATACCTCTCACTCTCAGTTTCACCTCTGTAGCATAGCTTTCTTATTTTATCCTGCTTTATTAAAACAGCAGCAGCGATGATGAACACAGGTAAAGAAACGTAGAAAATGAGTTGATATCGGCGTTTTGGGGGAGCGGTAGATCTCTGGTCCAATAAACTTCTACCTGCAATAGAAAATATCCATTTCAAATTATGTCACAGATGTTATTAACCAAATGAAAAGGTGGAGAGGCTTTCATTACCAGCACTGTACCCAAACACTAAACATTTCATTCATGTATATTATGAGTATACTGAAGTCCCAGAAACTAATGTACACAATGAGCTGGTCCTAGTGCTTTACTGATGATTTTGCATTTTCACCCTTCCACCATATGGTGATTTCTTTGACTGAAGGTAATGTTATTTCATGAAGCACATGTTTAATACTTGCAAACATGTCTTCAGCCCTTTTCTGACACAGCTTCTCCAAAGTTCAAACGTCCATATCACAGAGATTATTGGGATTATACCTGGAAAATGTGGCATTTAATTTCTCACACATTATTACAAATTTTTCTAAAAATTAGTAGGTACTAAGTTAAATTACTAAACTGTTTAATCAGATATGTAGCAATATGAAATTAAAATGGCTCTAGTATAGGACGCATCACTGAGCCTGGCATTAACCCATTTTTGACTCACTAGTGCTAATATCTACATCTTTCTCATCAGTTCTTATTCATTCTCAATTGAGAATGTGGCTCCTCTCTGTACATACCAGCCGCCTTTCTGGAATGATACTGTGTCGAGTTCACTTTCTCCACGGTTTGCCTCCTTTTACTGCATGTGGGGAGCTCTGTCCCCTCGCATCTCTGCCAGTCAGAGCAATGGAGGAGCTGACAGGCAGAGAGGCCACTCTCTAGCTGCACTTACTGATGATGGTCGCTGCGTCTCAGTAAAATCCCATGATAACTGGCCCCAGAGCATTTACATTCCCCTAAGAATTTTAAAGAGAGTTCAAGGTACAAAGTTTAACACTTTCTGTTTGTCTGCTTTCTACGTGTGGTTGGGGTTCCCGGTATTATTAGGATGAGGATTACATTATATTTGTAATCAGAAAGCCACTGAATCAGATGAAGAGATCAGCTGCTCTGGCTATATACTGCGGATTGATTCGCAGCTACTTGTATAGTCTTTGGGGTCGGGTTATTTGAAAAGAACATAATAGATTCCCGGGTGGCCTCGGAAGCATGAGTAGGATCTCCAGAAACCAGAAAAATGGGTCTCACTTCTTTCCTTTTCAATATTTCTAGTTTTTTTTTTTTAAGATTTTATTTATTTATTTTCAGAGAGAGGAGAAGGGAGGGAGAAAGAGCAATGTATGGTTGCCTCTCACATGGCCCTCATTGGGGACCTGGCCCGCAACCCAGGCATGTGCCCCAACTGGGAATCGAACCGGGATAATATTTCTAGTTTTAACTGGGAATATTTTCTAACTCGCCTTTCAGTCTGGTCTTCTTCATTTAATTAATTACTCTGGGTTTCCATTTTCCATTGGTTAAAACTAGTCCACAGTAATCTGCCTCAAAGCTTCCTCTACTTCATTCCATAGATGCTTTGGTGAATCATCTAGGCATTTAACTCTTCATGGTTTTTCACCTTCTCCCTTTTATTACACCGAAGTGTTTTAGCCTTTATTACTCCAGGGTTTAATTGATAAATCAAAGTCCCCAAACATAAATCTTACCTACACCAAGCATTACAGTCAAACATCAGATAAAGAAAAAAAGACTTCTCCCTGAAGGAGCCTGAACCTAGTCACTGCACCTCCCAACGGTCTCCCTTGTCTCCTGCCCTCAGCATTCAAATCGGCTTCAGAAAAAAAAAAAAAAAATGAGAGTTTGGAATAAAGTACAAATGATATTGCTCATAAAGGAAGCTATCTCAGTTTTATACTCTTAAAAACACAGCTTACATGATTACCAAGCTTCTCCAACTAACTATTCCATCATGAACCAATACATTCCAGGTTTTAAATAATCTATGTATACAGATAAGTACATCCTGCCCACAATATTTTATAGAGAGGGACTCTCAGTTTCTACTCCCAACAAATACTACTAATGTGTGTGTGGTGGTGAACTTTATGTGTCATCTTGACTGGGCCGTGTGTGCCCAGGTATTTAGTCAAATATTATTCTGGGCATTTCTGCGAGGGTGTTTTGGAATGCCATTAACATGTCTAATACATCGGGAGACTGAATAAACCAGATTGCTTTCTCTAATATGAGTAGGCTCATCCAATCAGCTATAGGTCCTAATAAACAAAAGCACTGATCTTCTTGAGAATGAGAGAGGATTCTTTCTGCCTGAGGAACCTGAGCGGAGACACTGGCTTTTCCTGTGTCTGAAGCCTGCCAGCCTTTGGACTGTAAATATACCATCAGCTCTCCTAAGGCTCCAGCATGACAGCTCACCCTGCCGATTCTGGGACTTGTCAGCCTCCATAATCACATGAGCCAATTCCTTCTCTCTCTCCCCTCTCTCCTCTCTCTCTCCCCACATGCATACTCACACACACATAAAGATCCTATTGCTCCAGTTTCTCTGGAGAACCCCAGTACAGATTTTTGGTACTGAGAATTAGGCTACTGTAACAGTCACCTACAAATGTGAAAATGGCTTTGGAACTGGGTAATGGTAGCTAGAGGCTGGAGAAATTTTGAGGCACATTTTAGAAAACCCTGCATTTACTGTAAAGGTAAAATTAGAAAAATATATAATTTCAAATAAGTATCTATTGTCTACATATTTATGAGAAAATAATAATGTGTGTGTAAAACTGTATGTTACATGTTAAATTGTTATGCTTTTATTTTGGTCTGATACAGCTTTGTGTTAGGTCTCTAAAAACGCGGTCACCCCAGGTACAACTGCTGCTTCGTATCAAGCTACAGGTAAGCCTGCCTGGGTGTTTCATTATTTCTTTGCCTCAAAGGAAAGGAATTAAGGATAGACAGCCCTCTTCTGCTCCTAGATTATTTTAGGTGGACTCCCATACACTCAGGAGTACCCCTGAGTTGTTCCCATTCTTATCCAGATTTGCTTAATCTCAGAATAATGCTCAGGAACCCCAGGGTCGGGGGTGGGGGGCAGTGTGGATTCTAAACAGAAAATTTCCAAAAAATTAAATTGGAAGCCTTATAACTCAGAAGAAAGGAACAAAAGACAGCCTGAAAGATTCCAGTGGCGTTACTATAACAATGAGTTATAAGCCAGGAATATATGAGAAAATCCAGAGTGAACAATCTAAATTAACTAGTCAAATTATATGCACTGGCATTTCTAATTTTAAAAGTGCCTAATATTGATTTTACTTAATGTTAGTAAACAATGTCAGTGTTCGCATAGTAAGGAGAGCACAAATGTACAGTCCAAGATTTTTTGAACCTTTCATATCAAATAGATATGTAGCCTAATAAATACATTGTGCAAAAACTCAAAAAAATAAAATAAAACCGTGTTTTTGGGCTTTACTTGTTTGGCAATCTAGCTTGTAACTTATACTTTCATTCTCTTTCACACTATCTTTCATTAAGGAAATTTGAAAGACACTAACTTCCTTGGACTCGGTGCCCATCATCAATACTTCCAAATTGTCCTTTCATTTCCGTGCAGTTAGGAGGAGCAAACCCTTTGTCACAGTGGCAATGACCAAAATTGTTGCAAACCTGAAATAATCAAAATATAGAATACATTTTGTGTACAGAGATGGTTTTCAATACAGACCAATGAATATCCTATACCTATGCAACAGATAACTTATTCCAGAGAAATTAGCCATTCTAGAGGATTTACCTTAAATAGACAAATTCAACAAATTTTCACCAATTTTCTCTTGAAATTATCTATACCTTAAAATGTACATTTAGCCACCTTTGCCAAATATCAATTGATCATACAGGTATGGGTTTATTCCTGGGCTCTCTGTTCTGTTCGATCGATCCGTTTGTCTGTTCTTGTGCCAGTACCAGGCTGTTTTGATTATAGTGGGCTTATCGTAGAGTTTAATAGCAGGAGTTGTGATACTTTCAGCTTTGGTCTTCTTTCACAACATTGCTGAGGCTATCCAGGATCTTTTATGGTTCCATATGAATTTTTGGAGTATTTGTTCTAGTTCTGTAAAGTATGTCATTGGTATTTTAATAAGAATTGCATTGAATCTATAGATTGCTTTGGGTAGAATGACTATTTTAATGATGTTAATTCTTCCAATCCACAAACATGGTATATGCTTCCATTTATTTGTATCTTCCTCGATTTCTTTATTCAGTGGCCTATAGTTTTCCAAGAACAGGTCTTTTACCTCCCTGGTTAAAATTATTCCTAGGTACCTTTTTTGTCACAATAATAAATGGAATTGTTTTCTTAATTTCTCTTTCTGATAGCTCATTATTGGTGTATAAATATGTCATCAATTTCTGTGTACTAATTTTGTATCTTGCTATTTTGCTGAATTCATTAATTAGATCTAGTAGTTTTTTTGTTGGAGTCTTTAGAGTTTTCTATGTATAATGTATCATCTGTGAATAATGACAGATTTACTTCTTCCCTTACAATTTGGGTGCCTTTTATTTCTTCTTCTTGTCTGATTGCTATGGCTAGGACTTCCAGGACTATGTTGAATAAGAGTGGTAAAAACGGACATCCCTGTCTTGTTCCTTTTCTTTAAAAAGGTGGTGAAAGCATACAATGCAGCAAAGACAAGTCTCTTCAATAAATGATTTGGGGAAAACTGGACTTATATATCCAAAAAAATTAAACTAGAGCACAAACTTACACCATACACAAAAATTTTTTAAAATTGATAAAAGACTTAAACGTAAGTCACATAACCATAAAAATCTTAGAAGAAACATAGATAGTTAAATCTCTGATATTCAATATAGAAATATTTTTGCCAATATATCTCCTAAGTCACAGCAAAGAAGGCAGAAAATAAACGAATATGACTAGATCGAATTAAAAAGCTTCTGCACAGCTAAATAAACCATCTGCAAGACAAATAGGGAACCCACTGTATGGGAGAACATTTTCTCTAATGATACATCTGACAAGGATTTACTCTCCAAAGTATACAAAGAACTAATACAACTCAATGCCAGGAAGGCAAACAGCCCAATTAAGGAATGGGCAAAAGACCTAAATAGACACTTCTCCAAAGAGGACATGCATAGTTCCTATAGACGTGTGAAAAAATGCTTAACATTGCTAATCATCAGAGAAATGAAAACTACAACCTCAATGAGATATCACCTTACATCTGTCAGAATGGCTGGCCATCAATAAAACAACAAAAACAAGTATTGGCATGGATGTGGAAAAAAGGGAACCCTAGGACACTATTGGTGGGAATGCAAACTGGTGCAGCCATTGTGGAAAATAGTATGGAATTTCCTCAGAAAACTAAAAATGGAACTCCCTTTTCACCCAGTGATTCCACTTTTGGGAATATACCCAAGGATCCCAAAATACCAATACTCTGGTTTCTCTTCAGATCATAAAAATCTTTCACCTTTTACCAAAATACCAATACAAAAATATATATGCACCCCTATGTTTATGGCAGCACTATTTACAATAGCCAAGATTTGGAAACAGCCTAAGTGCCCATTAGTAGATGAGTGGATAAAAAAAGCTGTGGTACATTTATACAGTGGAATACTACACAGCAGTAAAAAAGAAAAACCTCTCAACATTTTGCAACAACATGGATGGACCTAAAGAAAATTATATTAAGTGAATTAAGCCAGTCTGTTAAAGAAAAATACTACATGATCTCACTTATATGTAGAATGTAATCTAATGAACACAATAAACCCATGAACAAAAGAGTAATAGAAGCTTAGATACATAAAACAGATTGATGCCTCCTGGCTGGTGTGGCTCAGTGGACTGAGTGTCAGCCTGTGAACCAAAGGGTTGCTGGTTCAATCCTCAGTCTAGGGCACATGTCTGGTTTGCAGGCCAGGTCCCCAGTAGGGGATGCATAAGAGGCAACCACACATCGCTGTGTCTCTCCCTCTCTTTCTCCTTCTCTCCTACCCTCCAAAATAAATACAATCTTTAAAAAAAAAAAAACAGACTGATGCCAAAAAAAGGGGGTGGGGGATGAAAGATGGTGAAGGGTTTAACCAAAAACATTTATGCACAACCCATGCACACAGACTATGATAATATGGGGATTGGTTTGGGAAGAAGGGGAGGTGTTAGGTGGCGGTGGGGAAAGGGAGACAAGGCAGGAACTATAATGGCATAAGAAAATAAAAATTAAATTAACAAAAGATAATAAAATAAAATACAATTCCAAAATAAATAAATAAATAAAAATTGCATGTAACTTCTGTTGCCAAATCACTTTTTTTAATCCTTTCAACTCTCCCCACAGCCAAACCCAAGAATCAGTAATTACCAGAAAGACGCCATTAGTTGTCATGTACTTGGCAGCTTCCCAGAACATCTCAGACTCTAAATTAACAAGTAAGACTATCAAGAAAATTCTGATAACCTTTATTTACCAGTTTCCGCCTTTGCTTGGTAAAAATATGATGATTTTGGTGATGTGGTAACAAATGGTGTTTATAGTACATGCGCCCCACATATTTAACTTTTTCTTCATCCAGAATCAACTTAAATGTTCCTACTTTATCTTCTCTAATAAATGGTTTGGCAAGCTTTCTTTGCAAAATAATATTAAAGCTATAAAGTATAGACTGATAAGTAACACTAAGTAGTATGAAAATGATTTTAAAAATTATTCAAATAATTTTGTAAATCTTCACTTATTGAATTTTCAAAGTATGTTGCTTAAAATGAAAGTTGAAATTACTTACTCCACGGCCATGGCAATGTCTAGAACTGTGGCACATATGAGTCTTTTGCATGTATTTAACCTCTTTGCACTGAAATCTGACACACATCTAAAACAAAGCAAAAGGAAGTGAAATGCAGTCAGTCAAATGATCAGATCATGTGTATTGGTAATGCATAAGAAAAATTGAAGAAAATTCCAGAATTCATATTACCAAAGATTGGCATAAAAATCTAAATAAAGCCCTGGCTGGTGTAGCTCAGTGGATTGAGCGCGGGCTGGGAACCGAAGGGTCCCAGTTCGATTCCCAGTCAGGGCACATGCCTAGGTTGCAGGCCAGGTCCCCAGTGAGGGCCATGTGAGAAGCAACCATACATTGCTGTTTCTCTCCCTCTGTCTGCCTCCCTTCCCCTCTCTCTAAAAATAAATAAAAATAAAATCTTAAAAAAAAAAATCTAAATAATAAAGTAATAGTGAGTACACTGAAGTAAATGTAAAATAGGTTATTTATCTTCAGATTACAAAGATGTAATCATATATAAGAAGTTAGAATTTTTATTTTCTTATTGTCTAATACCAGAAGTCCTCTTAGAAAGATAAATTTCTGGAAAAATAATTTGATTAGTTCCTTGAGGAACATTTTTTTTAAATGTCCAGGCTGGGCTTCACCTGAGACCGTTACATTAAAATCATTAGAGGGCAGAGTCCAGGCAATTATTCTGAGCAGTCAGTATTGAGTATTGTCTGATGTAGAGTTCAAGTTTTACAATCAGTGGTGTGAAGATACTCCCATAACCACACCAAAATCAGAAGTGTCTGAAATCTGGCTAAATGGAAGTCCTACCACTAAGGAGGTAAAGAAGAAGCCACACTGAGACTGGTAGGAGAGATGGAGACATGGAACGGGCTGGTCCCACACTCATGTGTGGTAGATAAATATAGGGACTGATATCTCAATTGTGGAGGTCCTACCTGAAGAGCAAGGGGTCCCAGCCCCACACCAGGCCCCCTAGTCCAGGGTTTCAGTGCCAGAAGTCCCCATAACTCCTAGCTGTGAAAAAAAGCCGAGATTGTGGCTGAGTGAGACGGAGGGCTTCTGGAGTCCCATGTAGTTTCCCTTAACCTGGAGGAGGTCGCAGCTGATATGAGAGATACAAACAAACTCTTTTCTTAAATGCTGTTACATATATCAGGTGCATAGGTTCAAGATCATGACTAGTTTAAAGATTAGGGCTTAACATTAGTCACATACAAATGCACCCAATATGTAACAAGTAACAATACTTAAGAAAAGAGTTTGTTTGTATTTCTCAGCTCAGCCACAACCTCTGCCAGGTTAAAGGGCCCACACATGGACTTACTCAGAGACTCACTCCCCCTGAGCTCCAGAGCTGGGGCAGCAGCTTGGGAAAAAAAAACAAAAAACAGGGACATACGGGGAGAAACTATATTGTCTAGCATCATGGTGAGTGCTGGGGTGGGGGGCAACTTACTACCACACTAAATTGCTAGCAGAGACCATTGTTCCTTTTCTAAGACTGGCCCCTCCCACAGGGCCGGCAGGTGGGCGCCATATCTGAGTCTCCCTGAACACGGCTCGCACTGCTCGCCCTACCCTGGTGATTCCCTGGGACCCTGCCCCACCCGGCTTGCAGGCCCACCCAAGCCATTTCCAGGGACTTCTCTATATACATGGCCTCCCTTGCCTCATGCTTCAGACTTCCCTAAAATCTCTCAAACAAGCAGCATTTGTCCTCTGGTACCTCTTGCTGAGTGGCCCAAGGCCTAACACTAGCAGCAGCCAACCTTAGCTTGCAGCTTGGCTTCTCCTAGGCACGTCCAAGCCTAGCACAAGTAGCAGCTACTGTCACTGTTGAGAGGAGCCTAAATATACACAATCAATAAACGCAAAGGGGTATGCTGGGTGCAGTCCTAGAAAAGGACATTAAGTAAAAGCTAAGGAAACCTGAATGAAGTACTAGATTCAGCTAATAATACTGTATCAACCTCGGTTCATTGATTATGACAAATGTATCAAAGGACTCATGGACATGGACCACAGTGTGGTGATTGCTGAGGGGACAGGAATGTAAGGGGACTAAATGGTAGTGGAAAAAATGAAATAGAGATTAAGTCAAAAATAAATATTATCAAGTTTTACTGTTGTCAGAGGCAAAGCCTCATTTTTGACAATAAAAAAGGCTTTCACAAGTTGTGCTAATGGGTTTCATCCCAGCCTTGTCACTGCATTCTGTCATGGCAGCAGAGACTTGACAGGGAAGTAAAGTAACCCTTTTAGGACAGAGAGCTAACACTCTACCCAACACATTTACTTATGATAGCATTTGTTCTTTGCTAACGCCGTAAGAGAGATCGCTGATGACCTGATCTAAACTGCTAGAAAGTCCAAAACCCCTTTTTAAACTTAGAAAATCAGTCGGTGGCACTCTCCCATAAAAGGGTAACCCTGTAAGGCCTCCACCATTATAGAAAATATATATATCATCTCAGTGTTAGATGTTAATAATAGAAGAAAGTGGGTGTGTTGCCTAAGGGTAGGGATGGGCAAGGGGGCAAGAGGGAAGGGGTGGTGGTGAGCTGTAACATTGGATAGCTGTGCAACTCTGTAAGTTAATCAAAAGCAATGAATTGTACGCTCACACCATAGGTGAATTTTATGGAGAAATGATACCTCAATCAAGTTGTTAAATGCATTGGTTGGTATATTGTCGAAATGAGTGTAACCATTAAAAAAAGTATTTAAAGCACTTATAATTTTGTAGACTTCATTACCATCGCAGGACCACACGTAGAGCCATCTTCTACAAATGTCTCATCTCTGTCTTCGGGTTCAGAGTATGTACTCGTTGTGATTTTAAGTATCCTGTCCGTGTTTAGATATGTAGATACACATATTTCTTCTCGTATATGTGTGTAAATCACAGATAAATTTGCACGTGATACTAATGTTTTATGTGGCCAGGAACAAACCAATTTTCCACACATTAGATGACTAGAAGCATAAGGCATAAAAAAAATGCTCTTATTAACATAGATTGCTGATACATCTAAGTTAAAAACATATTTTACCAATTTAAATCTATGTTTCAAGAATTTTCTCCCAGTAAAGTTTTCTGAGCACACCAACTTACGTATGATGTGGCTCTTTTTGTTTTATGAGGCAATGTGGCAAGGGAAAAAATTAATGATTTTTGCAATCTGATGGACCTCATCTCTCTTCTGATATTGAAGTAAATGGTTGCTGGTCTTCAAATTTTCCATTAGTGAAAAATGGAATAATTCCTGCTATATATGTTTGATATATTAAACATATTTATAATATATACTTGTCGCAAATTCTGGCCAGCAAAACTCGTATTGCCATGGCATGCGTATAAATAAATTTACACATAATACACTGGACTAGAATTCCAGGACCATGGGACCCCTCCATTATCATCTGGGAGAGGCCACAAGGTATGCCCTGATAGGCTTTTATTCTTGTTTCTCAGGCACATTACATCTGAAAGGTCTTCATTAACTATGCATGGATTGTAGATTTACATTAGGTGGTAGACACCCAAGATGGCACATCAAGAGGATAGATATGCAAATGAGAAGACAATAGGCTTGAGCTGACTCTCTGGTCTGAGGAAGCTAGGCATGCATTAGCATAAGTTCTTTTGATTCAGGGAGAGAGAGGTTTTAGCAAGAGCAAGTTTTTAAATCTAAGAAATATGCCATCCTGATTTACCCACAGGAAATTCTGCTGTCACACACGTGGGTCCTGCTTGCCATCCCATGTTCCACGGGAGTCCTTGCTCCCTTAGATGTGAAACATTAGAGCTATAATTCCCATAGCGGGATGCATGAATTTCCTTTATATACTATATATAAACTACTTAACACAACATCTAGCTCATTACAACAATAAATGTGCAATTTTTATGGTCATTGTAACATTATAGGCTCCTGTTATTTGTACACAATGGGTAATATGCTGTTCTTGGAACATGGAACAAAGAAAACCTGCTATAAAATATCATTTTACTGAGCATGTAATAATATATCCTAGGAGCCCAACAAGATATAACCTACATTACAAACAAATCAGAATTGTCTAAATACATACGGAAATGAACAATGATCAGAGCCACAGTTTCCATATCTGTCTCCCGCTGAATTTACTTCTTCAAAACAGGCAAATGGAGCACCTCTAGAAGCTAAAAGAAAAAATAAGTAGATTATAATACATAATTCCAATTATCATTAAAGAAATAATAGACTCACTCTGGAAATAATAATGTGATCCCTAGGGAGATTTATAATTACCTAGCATTAAATAGTGGCTGGGGTAGATCCAAGATTAAATTAAAATCCCCTCATTTTAAGCCTGCTACTCTTTCTTCTGCACCAAACAAAACAGAAATGAAGTAGTATCCATAATGAAATACTGCTAAGAAGCCCAAAGATCACTTAAACTCTTCTTCTTCCATATTAGATTCCTCATCTCTATTCCCAAGCATCTTAACAATCACTAAATAAGAACTGTTGAATTTTAAAATTAGGAAAACATCAATGTTTATCTACTTAGGCCCTTTTATATATTTAGTTATGTCTAATTTTAAAATCATGAATAATTCAAATGTATATAATAGCTGCTTCATTACTCAGACTTGGTGATTTAGAGGTGCATTGCTTTGATCATGTTAATCACATGTAATAAGAACAATCTTTTGTTGTCCCCACTATTAATTGATGGGGACCTCCCGTTAGCGATTTCACATATTTTCATAGTTGTAGAACATTGTCTAAGACTTTTACTATCTCTCCTGAAAGATATAATCCATACATATTCAGGGTGCTACTAAACAGTCAAAATACCATGTTTTTCAGACTATAAGGCTCACCATAAGACAAACCTAGGTTTTAGAGGAAGAAAATAGGAAAAACATTTTTGAAGCAAAAAATGTGGTAAAATATTTAATGACATAAATAACATAGTATTTCACCATGTAAATGGAAACAGAACTCAACAGCTACATTTGGACTATAAGATGCACCCCCATTTTCCTCCCAAATTTGGAGGGGGGGTGCTTCTTATAGTCCAAAAAACATGGTAGATGTGTGAGCAGAATCCACTGTAATCAGCCTTTTCTCTTTTGAAAAGACCTACTCTTGAATTTACCCAGTAATTAGCTTCTGTTTGCTTTACCCCAATCAAAATACTGTTTTGATTAAATCTAATTTAAACTTGACAATTCTCCCAAATTCTATGTGGGGCCAACACTGGGATGGTAGAAAATTTAAGTGGGTAGGGGAACAAAAACATAGTAATCCAATAACATCTTAATGCATTAAAAACATCAAACTCGACCACAAGGAAAATCCATCATGAACAAAACACTAACTTTTAGATAGGCACAGGTCATTGTTCTATGAAACCTTGCTCCAAAGTGCCATTTGAACCACCTTTCCAATCCACCCACAGTTCCCTCAAGTGCATGGGGAACCGCATCAGAAAGCCACCACTCTGAACAACCCAAACATCCTCTACAGTGGCCTTTCGAGCTCAACTTTTGAGGCTTAGGATGGGAGGTATTTCTGCATTGTTTTCTTGACACCCAAGATCCACTGCCCTGGCAGACTTACTCCTGGCCAGAATTTTCTTTTCCTACCAAAATGATGCCTGCTGTAGTTCTATCACCCACTTTTCCTGGGGCCTGAGAGATTTAAGCATATCGGTAGTAACTTTCCTGTTCTTGCCTACGTTAAGCAGGTTTCGAAATGAGTTCACCACAAAAACCAAATGAACAAAGAAAGACAGTGATCAGAAGTTTGGGACACTTTAGGACAGAAATTTGACACTCTTACAGCAGCACTTAAGTCAATGGGGTTCCCTGAACCCCAAGGGTAGAAGTTCCTTGACGGACAATGCCAACATCTGGTCACATCAGGAGTGGCAATGACCTGCTATGGGTGGGAATGGTCTTGAAGGAGATTCTGAGAAGGTAGTGAGATCAAGAGAATGCATTTTTTACCTGATAGGGCCAAGTAAAGGTCAATAACTGAGGGGTTTCATTTGTTTTGCGGGAGGCGCTTCTGTTTTGTTTTGTTTCCTATGTGGCAAGAAGACTCTCTAGAAGTCAGGCATTAATTTTGCGTACTTTTATATACTTGTTCACCTTCATTGTTAATCCCTTGTATTTTGTAATTCGCAGTGGTTCCCACCACATTTTACTACCAGAAGCAGGGCTGTGATAAAGGTAGGCAGGTATGTGTTTCTATGTATGGGTAAGGAAACCCAGTGTCCTGCACTTTGTGACATTAATCACAACGCTTAAGAATATTACAAGCAAACCCTGGCTGGTGTAGCTCAGTGGACTGAGCGCGGGCTGGGAACCAAAGTGTCCCAGTTCGATTCCCAGTCAGGGCACATGCCTGAGTTACAGGCCAGGTCCCCAGTGAGGGCCATGTGAGAGGCAACTATACATTGCTGTTTCTCTCCCTCTCTTTCTCCCTCCCCTCCCCTCTCTCTAAAAATAAATAAAATCTTTTAAAAAAAAAAAAAAAGAATATTACAAGCAGCTACTCCTAAGTTTGACCAGCAGCTGAAGTATAAAGTATAATGAAAATATAGTATCTTAGTTCCCTGTGATTATATATATGAGACAGGGAGAGAAAAGGTCCAATTCCATCAAATGCTTCGATGTATATAAATACTCCAAGTGCCACCTATCACTGTTATGTCTTGGAGCTTAGGAATAGCAAAGTATAATCAAACAGGCTCTGGCTGGGGGCAGAGAGGCTGATAAATACATCTCCCAGTGTAAAACAGAGGCCACAGCCAAATGGAGACCCTCACGTGGGTGCCCAGGCTGAAGCCATGAAAGTCAGTAGCACTGTTGATGGGAATGTAAACTGGGGCAGCAACTATGGAAAACAGTATGGAGGTTCCTCAAAAACTTAAAAATAGGACTAAATAGATCCAGCAATCCCACTTCTGGGTGAATATATTCAAAGGAAATGAAATCAGGATCTCAAAGAAGCAGCTGCACCCCCATGTTCATTGCAGCCTGATTCACAATATCCAAGATACGTAAACAACATGGGTGTCCACCAGCAGCTTGATGTAAAAGAAACTGTGTGTGTGCATGTATATATACAATAGAATAAAATTCAGCCATGAAAAGAATGAATTCCTGACATTCAAAGAAGTGAAAAGGAAAAAACTGCCAACAAAGAATACTATCCTAGGCAAAACTACCCTTCAAAATTAAGAAGATATATTGGGAGATCTGGACAGCTACATGAGAAAAAATGAAACTCAATCACCAACTTACACCATACTCCAAAATAAACTCAAGATGGATAAAAGACTTAAATATAAGTCATGACACCATTAAAGTCCTAGAGGAAAACATAGGCAGGAAAATCTCAGACATTCCACACAGTAACATCTTCACTGATATGTCCCCTAAAGCAAGGGACATAAAGGAAAGAATAAACAAATGGGACCTCATCAAATTAAAACGTTTCTGCATGGCTAAAGAAAAAAGCATTAAAATGAAAAGAGAACCAACTATATGGGAAAACGTATTTGCCAATACTTTGGACAAGGGTTTGATCTCCAAAATATTTAAAGAACTCACATGACTCCCATCCAGGAAGACAAAAAACCCAATTAAAAAATGGGCAAAAGACTTGAGCAGACACTTCTCCAAGGAGGACATACAGAGGGCACAGAGACATATGAAAAGATGCTCAGCATCACTAGTCACCAGAGAGATGCAAATTAAAACCACAATGAGATACCACCTCACACCAGTCAGAATGGCCATCATAAACAAATCAATAAACAAGTGTTAGAGAGGATGCAGAGAAAAGGGAACCCTAGTGCACTGTTGGTGGGAATGCAGACTGGTGAAGTCACTGTGGAAAACAGTATGGAATTTCCTCAGAAAACTAAAAATGGAACTGCCTTTTGACCCGGCAAGTCCACTGCTGAGATTATACCCTAAAAGCCCTGAAACACAAATCCAAAAGAACCTATGCACCTCAATGTTCAGAGCAGCACAATTTACAATAGCCAAGTGCTGGAAGCAACCTAAGTGCCCATCAGCAAATGAGTGGATCAAGAAATTGTGGTACATTTACACAATGGAATTCTACGCAGCAGAGAGAAAGAGGAGCTTATACCCTTTGCAACAGCATGGATGGAACTGGAGAGCATTATGCTAAGTGAAATAAGCCAGGTGGTGAGGGAAAAATACCATATGATCTCACCTTTAACTGGAACATAATCAACAAAAGAAAAAAGCAAACATATAACCAGAGACATTGAAATTAAGAACAATCTAACAATAGCCAGAGGAGAGGAAGGAGGGGACAGTGGATAGGAGGGTTTTCAGGAACTACTATAAAGGACACATAGACAAAACCAAGGGGGAGGGTGGAAGCAAGGGAGAGAGGTGAATTTGGATTGGGTTGGGGGAGGGGAGGGGAGAAAATGCAGACAACTGTAATTGAACACCAATAAAGTAATTTAAAAAAAAATAAGGAGATATACAATCAAAAGCTGAAGGAGTTCGTAACCAGTAGACCCCCTTACACAAAATGCTAAAGTGAGTGACATCAGCATTGTGGTGGTATAGATAGCCCTCCTTTCAAAAAAGTCGACATATATTTATTATGTACTTGGTCTATTTTATATGTTCAAGGAAGAACAGAAGATGGGAAAAATAGTTTCCTAGCTTCAAGAAATTAAAGATCTAGATGTAAATACAGAAAACATATGTCAAAAAAGTAAAACACTACTAGCTGATGGGCTTCAGAATAAGTAAATAATGCAATGAAGCTTTTAAAATTTTTAGCTGAGTTATTTTAAAGAATCTTAGGGATAGTTTCTAAGTATCAAATGAATTAGGTATTTGGTTTTCCAGATTTCTTACTATGTTAAAATATACATAATACAAAGTTTACCATCTAAAGCATTTTAAGTGTACAGCTCAGTGGGGTTAAATACATTCACAATGCTGTACAGCCATCACTACTATCTATTCCATTACTCTTTTCATCTTTTAAAACTGAAACTCCATACCTACTTAATAATGACTCCCCCTTCCTCCCTTCCCCAAGCCACTTGCAACCACCATTCTACGGTCTGTGACTATGATTTTAACTATGCTAAGTACCTCCTATCAGTGAAATCACAGTCTTTCCCTTTTTGTGACTAGCTTATTTCATTTAACATAATGTCCTCAAGGTTTGTCCATGATGTAGTATATGCAAAATTTCTACCTTCTGAAGGCTGAGTCATAGTTTGTTGTATTTTTTGTTTCTCTGTGTATGTCACATGTTGCTTTATCCATTTATCTGTCAATGCATCCTTGGGTTGCTTCCTAAAGAGGCTATTTTTACTCCATTTATGCTTCTGCCCCCTTTGTCAAATATTAATGGACCATAGAGACTTGGGATTATTTCTGGGCTCTCTATTCTGTTCTATTGATCTATGTGTCTGTTCTTATGCCAGTACCAGGCTGTTTTGATTACAGTGGCCTTGTAATATAGTTTGCTATAAGGTATTGTGATCCTTCCTACTTTGCTCTTCTTTCTCAGAATTGCTGCAGCTATCCGGGGTTGTTTATGGCTCCATATAAATTTTTGAAATGTTTGTTCTATATCTGTGAAATATGTAATTGGTACTTTAATAAGGATTGTGTTAAATCTATAAATTGCTTTGGGTAGTATGGACATTTTGATGACGTTAATTCTTCCAATCCATGAACATGGCACATGCTTCCATTTGTTTGTGTCTTCCTTAATTTCTTTCGGCAGTGTTGTGTAGTTTTCCAAGTACAGGTCTTTTACCTCCTTGGTTAGGTTTATTCCTAGGTACTTTATTTTCCATGTTGCTATATCAAATGGGATATTTTTCCTGATTTCTGTTTCTGATTGTTTAATTGTTGGTATATGAATACTGACTTTGTATCCCCCTGTTTTGCCAAATTCACTTATTAGGTCAAGTAGTTTTTTTGTGGAGTCTATAGGATTTTCTATGTACGCTATCATGTCATCTGCAAACAGTGACAGTTTTGTTTCTTCCTTTCCAATTTGGATACCTTTTATTTCTTCTTTCTCTCTCTCTCTCTCTCTCTCTTTTTTTTTTTTTTTTGTAGATTGCCATAGCTAGGACTTCTAATACTATGTTGAATAGGAGTGGTAAAAGCAGACACCCTTCTCTTGTTCCTGATTTTAGTGGGAAAGCTTTCAGTTTTTGCCCATTGAGTCTGATGTTGGCTGTACGTCTCTCATATGTGGACTTTATTATGTTGAGGAATGCTTCCTCTATTCCCACTTTGCTGAGTGTTTTGATCATAAATGGGTGCTGTACCTTATCAAATGCTTTTTCCGTATCTGTTGATATGATCATGTGACTTGTGTCTTTGCTTTTGTTTACGTGATGTATTACGTTTATTGATATGAGAATATTATATCATCCTTGCATCCCTGGATCAATGGTGAATTTCAATTGACCATTGTGTATGATCTTTATAATGTATTGCTGGATGTGGTCTGTCACTATTTTTTGAGGACTTTAGCATCTATGTTCATCAGCAATATTGGCCTGTAATTTTCTTTCTTTGTTGTGTCTTTTACTGGTTTTGGGATTAGACTCCCAAACTCTTTTTATGAAGAGAGTCTCTTCCATCTTCCTGGATTTTTTGGAAGAGTCTGTGAAGGAAAGATGCTAGCTCTTCCTAAGTGCTTTGTAAAATTCTCCTGTGAAACCATCCCGTCCAAGGCTTTTGTGTGTTGGGAGTTTTTTGATTACTGCTTCAATTTCATCAATTGTTATTGGTCTCTTCAGGCTTTCTGCTTCTTCTTCCTTGAGTTTTAGAAGATTATATTTTCCTAGAAATTTGTTCATTTCACCTAGGTTTTCAGATTTCTTGGCATATAGTTCTTCATAATAATTTCTTACAATCCTTTGTATTTCTGTGTATCAGTTGTAATCTCTCCTCTTTCATTTCTGATTGTGTTTATTTGGGTCTTCTCTCTTTTTTTCTTGACAAGCCTCCTTAAAGGCCTGTGGATTTTGTTTATCCTTTCAAAGAACCAGCTCCTGAATTAATTGATCCTTAGAATTGTGCTTTTAGTCTCTATGTCATTTAATTCAGCTCTGATCTTGCTTATTTCCTTCCTTCTACTTGCTCTGGGCTGTCTTTGCTGTTGTTCTTACAGCTCTTGTAGGCGTAGGGATAAGTTCTTTATTTGAAATGTTTATCTTTTTTAGGTAGGCCTGAATCTCTATGAACTTCCCTCTCAGGACTGCCTTCACTGTGTCCCGTAAGTTTTGGATTGTAGTGAGGTCATTTTCATTTGTTTCCAGGAACTTTTTAATTTCTTCCTTGACCTCATTTTTGATCCATTAATTGTTTAATAGCATTTTTCAATCTCCATGAGTTTGAGTGTTTTTCAGTTTTTTCCTGAGGTTGGTCAGTTTCAGTCCCTTGTGATCATAGAAAATGACTGATGTAATTTCAGTTTTCTTGAATTTGTTAAGGATTGTGTTGTGTCCTATCATGTGGTCTATCTTTAAAAATGTCCCATGTGCTTTTGAAAAGAATGTGTATTTTGCTTCTTTTGGATGAAAGGTTCTTTATATCAGTTAAGTCCATTTGATCTAGGGCACTGTTCAATGCCACAGTATCTTTGTTCATATCTTGTTTGGAAGATCTGTCCATTTTTGACAGCGGGGTGTTAAAATCCCCTACTATACTTGTATTGCTGTAATATCTTTCTTGAAGTCCTGCAAGATTTTCCTTATATATTTGGGTGCTCCTATGTTAGATGCATATATATTTACAATGTTTATGTCTCCTTGATGTATTCTTCCCTTGAGTATTATGAAATGACCTTTTGGGTCTCTTTGTATGACCCTTGAAGTCTATTTTGTCTAATATGAGTATTACTACCCCAGGTTTTTTTTCCTGTCCATTTGGTTGGAATATTTGTTTCTAGCACTTCACTTGTAGGCAGCATATGTGTGGGTCATGATTTCTTACCCATTCAGCTATTCTATGTCTTTTGATTGGAGCATTTAATCCTTTACATTTAAGGTTATTATTGATAGGTACTTATTCATTGGCATTTTACTTTCTTCGTACCTGTTTTCCTCCTTCTCTCACTCTTTTTTTTTTTCCTTTTCTTAAAGCAGTCTATTTAGCATCTCTTGCAGTGCTGGTGGAGGAAGTGTATTCTTTGAGGCTTTTTTTGTGAGGACAAATTTTCAACAGCTGCCTATGGCCTCCAAGATCTGCAGGAAGCTTTAAAACAATGGGATTATGTTTCAAAAGTAGATACAACAGTTGCCTGACAGCCAAGCCCAGGCTATTCTTGTCCTAGATGCATTAACACAAGTGATCACTTGGATTGGACAGACATTCATTCAAAATCAAGATGCTTTAGATGTTATATTTTCCTCCAACAAGAAAAATTGTACTATTTTAAGAGACAATTATTGTACTTATTCACATACGGTTTCTCATAGAGGGCTTTAAAAATCACTGCTAATAATAAAGAAACATTATATAAGAAAAATTACCTAGGTAAAATATACACCTAGGTAACTAACATCTCACTATCTAACACTAAAAATATCTGGCCAGCACGGAGATTTATTTTCCTGGTTTTACACAGGGAAAGGTTGAATCTGGAACATACTTTTCTGTTTTTCCTGATTTTACTAGTAATTTATTGTTGTCTCAATTATGTTTTCAATACTATCTTAATGTAACCAGTGTCTTGACAGATGGCACAACTATGATTCTATAGAAAATCAGAACAAAATTATAATAATTACCAACAGCCTCTATCTCATCTCCTTCTGAAATTCCTGGCATTCACACTGATCTACACAATACTGAGAATTTTCTCTCCTGACCGAAGGAAGGCATAAAGAGAGGACTGAGAATAAAAAATTTCTCTCTCAAAGGATATAAACTGCATATGTGCAGGAAAATGTATAGCATTTCAATAAAGCTAATGCCCCACACATTTATAGGAAGCTATCGAACTGGACTAGACTAGTGAAAGCCCTCGCTCTCCAGCAAGCCTCCTGTACAGGCCCTGCTTGAATCATCAGTGCACACAATCAGTTGACTAGCCCTGCTTTGTTCTAGTAAAAACTCTTTTTTTCACTTAAGTCTAAACCACTGCAAATTCTATGTAACATTTTGAGAAGCTGCATTTCTACTGGAGGGTTCTTCCATTTGCAAATAAGAATTCCATATAAATTCACAGGTGTTTTTTTGTTTGTTTTACATAATCAAGAAAGTTTTATTTCCTTTAATAATAATATATGCTAGGCAAGACTTCCCTCATCAAGAAATTTCATCTACATTTTTGTTCTGTAGAGTTCAAAAACAGAGCTAGACTAATTTAGAAACTAAGAAGAAAATATGGCCATTACCTCCTCCAATTAAACTTTTACACTGTTTATCAAACATCCGACACCTTCCTCTGTAACAGTGGGCTTCACCTGAGTTACAACTCTGTCCGTTTTGTGCATAGGTGTCAGGCACACAGTGGGGATCATACCCATTGCAATAGTCAGTGAAGTCACATTCCGCATCGACTACTTTCCTGCAAACTGTGCCACCTGGTTTTATCTAGAAGGGAAAAGAAACATAAGATTACATATCAACAATACTCAAGTTTTTTTTCCCTTCAGGCTTTGAATTTCCATCCAATTTTTCTAAGTTGCTAAGATCAATGAAGAAATTCTTCTTCCTAACTACCTAATCACTGCATTGACTTTACTGTGCAAAAATGAATGGGTGATGCTTCTAAGAGATGTGATAAACTCAAAGATAACCAGACTTCCATAATTATGAAAAAGAAAGAAAGAAAGTAGAGCTAAGGAATTAGTATAAAAATTACTTGTAACCCATCATGGCTATGCTCAGATATGCAGCCTCCGGTTTCTCCATATGCCATCCTTAAAGCAGGTGTCAGCGACCATTTACAAAACAAAAATAAATGTACACCATAATCATTTAGAAAAAAAGTCTGTAGATTTTAAAAGAAGAAAATTTAAGGAAACGGGAAGTTCATTTCATATACTACATTGCAAACAACTGTAAATCATGGGAGACTGTTCTGCGTGGCGTGGGCCCAGCTCCCACTCACATAGTGGAGAGCAACACAAGGCCCACGCCCACGGATGGGTTCTCTCGTGGGGAATCAGGCCTGCATTGTACCTAAGCTGCTTTGAGACTTGCTTTTTGCTAAAATCCCTCACCCTGAATTGAGGCAGCAAGGGCTTACTGCAACCTCCTAAAATCCACGCTAAACTTTCTAAGGAGGAATGTAACCAGTTCAACCATTTTACCCTTTGCATTTACAAATATCCTTCTTTCTTGATGTAATTAGCAACATCCTTTCCTTTGTTATCTGTAAAAGGTAATCCCCTACAGTGATCCCATGCATAGTCAATGAGGATCTGTGCATGGTAAATGAAACCCACCCTCAAAGTAATGTGCCCAGAAAGACAATAAAAGCCTGTCAAGGCAAGGATCTCGAGAGAGTGGCCATGCCTTCCCTTTTCCTCCACAGGACTCGGTAGTCCGTGTGAATTTGTCTCATGTCACAGCCATGACGCTGAAGACACTGTAGGCTGGTGTCCACAACAGTAAATAAAGTAACTTCTCCAATTATGTATCTCTGATCTTCTCAGTGCTCAGTCTTTAGCTGATAGCTTTCAGAGTTCCATTTCTGTATGCCTGCTTTTGGCAAGAAACATAGAGTTTCCCTTATAGCAAATCCTTTCTTCAATTCAAACCCCAGTTTCTCATGGTTATCATCATTATCCTCTGCAAACTAAATCAAATTTGTTGAACATTTCCAAGGTCCTAGAGGCCCAGCTTATATAAAACTCACACGTATCCCCTCCCCCAGAATAATTTTTCTGTATACTGTTTCTCATGTTTTCAACATGTATTTGCTACCTGTACAAATTTTCCAAGTGACGGATAAGAAGACAAAACACAACACGTAATGGGTTGAACAATCAAATCAAAACCAATGATCAGGATTGTTGGTAGAGGAAAATGCATATAAATACAATGAAAAAGTGTTAACACTTGTTTCTTGAGAATATGTTCCCTTTTGTAAACATGCATAAATGGCGATTTTAAAGTTATTTTAATTTATTTGCTATTAAAACTTATTTTTTTACAGCAGTTTAAGTATCACAGAAAATACGAGGGGACAGTGTGGAGATTTCCTTAATAACCCCTGCCCCACGCATGCAAAGCTTGCACCATTATCAACCTCTCCTAGTAGAGTGTGTATATGTTACAAATGATGAACCCACATTGGTGCATTGTAGAGAGTAAAAATACCAGTTTCACTTTACCCACATCACCCCTTCTGCAAGGCGCCACAGCTCAATCCCAACAGAGCCCCCACCCCGGGCTTGTGATTTCTCCAACAGGGATAGTAGAAGTAATAAGAGAGGCTGGCTTCCCCAGCCTTTGAGACGCTGTCCAAGGGTCCACTATCACCCTGCCCCACCCAGAACACTCAGGAAATTGGCACAGTTGGACACTCTGGAGACACCTAAGAATGGGGAAAAGGAACGGGGTCTCACAGCAACCAGTGCGTAGATTGCAACAGTCAACCACATAGCCTGTTAGCTTGCCCAGGATGCCACCAAGAGCCCCAGTCATGAACCAATAGGATCCTCTCAAGTGAGGACACCCACAAGTAGCCAACACACACCCCCAGCACTCCAAATACATACCCTAGAGCTGGAACCCACTCTCCCCAGCCAGCGGTACACATAGGCCACCAGCAGTGTACATAATCCTTCACTCAGAACACAGATATCAGTAGCTGGCTTGACTCTCCTGAACTAGGAAAAGTTAGACAACCTTCAACACTTCAGGGAACTGCCTTAAGGGAAGCAAATGGGAGCCTCTCTGCCTCTGGACTAGCTTTGTGGGATTGAGAGAAGGCACCCAATCCTAATTTCTCCACAACGATGGAATAGATAAGTGGAGTAAGCATACACATAGAAAATATTCAAGAGACCCCCAAAACCATCTGGGCTGACTTGATGACTAGCTTCTTAAACATCTTAATCTTGTTAATCATCTTAAGCTCAGTGGGATATAAGAGAGAACAGATAGACAAATAAATAAAAATCAGGAAAACAATACATGAATAAAATGAAAAGTTTAATAAAGAGAGAAATGGTTTTTCAAAAGAACCACACAGAAATTCAGTATCTGAATAATAAAATGACTAAACTGAAAAATTCCATATAAAGAGCTTCAAAAGTACAGTTGATCAAGTAGAAAAAAACAACGGCTTAGAAACAATCATTTGAAATTATCCATTCAGAGAACCAGAAAAATTTAAAAATTAAAAAAGGAAAATCTACAGTACTTGTGAGATACCATCAAAAGAAACAGTACATGCATCATGGGAGTCCCAGAAGGAGCAGAGAAAGAAAAAAGAGCAGAAGCTTATTTAAAGAAATAAAGACAGAAAACTTCCCAAATCTGGGAAAGGAAATGTACATAAAGCCAAAAGAACTCTAAAATAGATTAAACATAGGGAGGTATTCAAAAGACACATTACAGTGAGAGAAAGATGGCGGCGAAGTAGGAGGGAGCGTGATCGGCTTCCTTCGGCCCACTGGCGGGATATCTGGCTGATTTTCTGAGGAGCAGAGCGATCACCCAGCTGTATTCCGGTGTGTGGGAAGATTGGCAACCAGGACTGCACATAAAACTGAAAGATCAGCCGGTAGGGAGACTGCTTCGGAGGGAAGGGGTCCCTTGAGTCTCGCGGGGAGCCGGGAGGTCTGCAGATCCAGTAGCAGCAGCTTCCTGGTTTGCTCCAAGATCCGTGGGAGGGAGCTGGATTGGGGTGTGTGAGTTGCCAAAGCAGACGCGTGCGTCTGTTGGAAGAGCCTTGGTCCCCAGCAGTCCGGAGGTTGGTGTGTACGTGGGAACTGATCTGCAGAGGCTGGCAATCCCAGCGGGAGGAATTGGAGACTGAACTGAGAAAGGGAATCCCAGGCCCGGAGCTCCGGGATAGGGCGCGCACCCGGTGGAGCCAGTCGGGGGAGGCCAGCGTTGGTGCCCACTGGGCGCCCAGGCCTGCGGCTTGCAAGCTCCGAATCCAGAGACAAAAGCGATCGGCGAATGCAGGGGCGCGGAGCTCACTCCTGGAGGGCCTGAGACACAACCCAGGCCTGCGATGCAGAGTCCCTCTGTAGGGGAGAAACAGAGGAGCTACATTGAGCCCCACTGTGGGGAGACACAGACCTCATAAACTCTGACTCAGGAGGCCCAGAGGAGGTGCTGCAAACTCCCGGAAACTCGGCTGGAGGCGGAACTGCAGCTGAGAGTGCAGCCCAGGAAGACAGCAGATCTTCCCAGCCTGACGCTGTTGAAGCGAGCCAACAAAAGTCTTTTTTTTTTTATTTCGTTTGTTTTCTCTTTGTTTCTTTGTTTGTTTTTCCCCACATTCCTTCCTATCTGTCCCTCTATATTTTATTAACTCCTTCTACCTTCCCTTCATTTGGTATTCCTAGTTTTCTCTTCCTTTTATTTCCTATTTTTTATTATTTTTTCATTTTATGTTATTTTCAAATTATTTTCTTCTTTATCTTTCTTTTTCCTTTTCTTTTGCTTTCTTTTCCTTCTTTTTCTCCCTTCCCCTCGCTTCTTTATCAACAGGTGAGACATTAAAACCGGGAATTGTGAAGAGAACAGAGTGGGACCCAACAAGACTCAGCCCAAAAAACAGAAAATGACACAAAATTAACTTCGCTGCTTCAGAGAACTTGACAGATCAGTTTAAGAACCAGAGGCTAGAAAGAAGAATCCCACAAACAATGGGAAAACAAAGAAACAATCCTCAAATGAAAGGAAAGGAGGAAGCCCCAGAAAGAATGATAAATAAAACAGAGGCAAGCCAACTATCAGATATTGAGTTCAAAGCATATGTTTTCAGGCAGCTCAAGAAACTTGAGAAGTTTGATGAACTCACAGAAAACTACCAGAAACTACAGGGAAACTATAATGAACTCACTGAAAACTATGTTAACATGGAAAAGGAAATAGGAACTATTCACAAGGGCCAAGAGGAAATGAGGAATACAATATCTGAACTGAAGAACACAATAGAAGGAATCAAAAGCAGGCTCGATGAGGCAGAGGATCGGATCAGCGAGCTGGAGGACAAGGTTGAAAAAGCAACCAAAAAGAGCAAGAACAGGAAAAGAGGCTCAGAAAGAATGAAGAGGTATTAAGGGAAATGCAGGACAACATCAAACATAACAATATTCATATTATAGGGATACCAGAAGGAGAGGAAGAGCAGCAAGGGATGGAAAACCTGTTCGAAAAAATAATGGTGGAAAACTTCCCTAATCTGATGAGAGAAAAAGCCACACAAATCCAGGAAATACAGAGAATCCCAATCAAAAGGAACCCTAACAGGCCCACTTCAAGACATATCATCATTAAAATGGCAAAATTCCAAGACAAAGAGAGAATTCTAAAGGCAGCGAGGTAGAAGCAGGAAGTGACATACAAGGGAACCCCAATAAGGTTAGCAGCTGACTTCTCAATGGAAACACTCCAAGCCAGAAGGGAATGGCAAGAAATATTCCAAGTAATGAGAACCAGAGGCCTGCAACCAAGACTACTCTACCCAGCAAGGATCTCAATCAAGATAGATGGCCAAATAAGGAGCTTCCAAGACAAAAGAAGTCTAAAAGAATACACCTCCACCAAACCAGCTCTGCAAGAGATCCTAAAGGGACTGATTTAAGGGAAGGAAGAGAAAGAGAGAGAGTGAGGAACACAGGTACAAAAAAAATGGCAATGAATAAGTACCTATCAATAATAACCTTAAATGTA